>JANAVB010004797.1:12322909-12455409 GCA_029216955.1 Iris pallida
ATATGGAATAATCATTGCATTTATAATGTATAGAGAAACATAAGGAGTGTACTTGCCTCAAATAGTTGGAGTCGACGTGTACGACACAAACGTGTCGACACGAAATGACTTAGAAGCTAAATCCCAATAGAAGATTCCAAACGACGAAACAGACCGTTCCATGACGTCGAGAATAGTCTAAATAGTCCAGTTTGATATATAGAAGTCCAGATTTGGAAATCGGTACAATTATAGAGATCGAGATGGAAATCCGCGTTTAAAAAATAAAATAATATGAATCGATTAGTCATGAACATGATTTGATCAAATTAGCCAAAAGGAGAATTGCTTAATCTAGTTTAAAAGGAATTGAGAACTAATCTTAGTATTTAGTCCAAAGTTATTAGAAACTAAATAAAAGATTATGTAGGGCTCAAAGCCCAATGATCAACATTCGTGATTTAGGACTCAAAGTCCAATTTATAAGATCAAAATAATCTAAATGGCTCAAATATGTATTTGTAGGGCCAAAGCCCATTTTGAATGTAAAACCCATATATATATATATATATATATATATATATATATATATATATATATATATATATATATATATCCAATAGGAACGAACCCATGAAATATAAGCCCAAATATTATTTATATGAAAATTTAATTATTACTTAAGGCTCAAATGTTTCAAAATAATATATTATATATTATTAAAACTAAAACCATTTAATGTATATATATAAGCCCATTAATTTATATACATACACACACATATATATAGTAGAAAAAAAATAGTAGGCTTAAGGCCCAGCACAATTTAAATAAAAATCTATTGGCTGAAAGCCCAAAATTATTTTTAGAGAATCTAATCAAATTGCATAATGGGTTTAAGCCCTAAAGACAAATATAATACAAAGTGTATTTAGAGCCTAAACCCATAGCCCAATAGATTAAAATAACATTAGGGCGCAAAAATAAAACCCAAAAGCTTTAATTCACAATTAAAACCTCATTTATGAAAGTCCAAGGCCCAACCCATTAAAACAATTTAATTCCTCAATATTTCCTAATAGGCTCTGAGCCCAACCCAACTCAACTGGGCTCATGCCCAGTGATGCTGCTGCTGCTCTCTGTTTATTAGATAGGTAGAGAGATATTTAGAAATAGAAGAGGAAGAAGACGAAGAGTTGTAGAAAGAGAGGGTCGAGAGAAAGCAGGGGGTTTTACCATAGTGGTGCTGCCGAAGCTCAGTCGCAAAGGGCAGCGATGCTTCGGGTCGGCGAAGCCGTGGCGGCGGCGGCTAGTCGCTGGGATCTGGGGCGGAGCGCCGCGACGTGGATTCTGGTGGCGCTCGGGTCTGAGCACGGACAGCTGGTCGGGGTAATGTCCGAGCGACACGGTCGGCATCGCTGGTTGTGGTGGTTTGGGTGGTCAGGGGAAGGAGGTGGTCGGTGAAGGAGAAGTACGGTGGTAGTGATGTGTGGGTCGTCGGAGGCGGGCGGTTGTGTCTAGGCGGTGTGATGGCTTACAAAGCTCGAAGGTGGGGCGCAGCTGTGAAGTTGAGGCAGGTCGGGATCGGCAGAGAGAGGTGGTCGAGTGGTGGTCAGAGGAGGATGGGGTCGACTAATCATGGTGCGCGGCTGGGAGGCGGTAGCCGTGTTGTGGTGGCGTGACAATGATGATGTGGTGAAAGAAGGTGCAGGGGGTGGCGACAGTGGGTGGTGTCGGTGGTGATGTGGTGGTGCGGTAGTAATAATAGAGGGTGCATGGGAAAGGTGGCCGAACAATGGCGGTAGTTGCAGCAGATGGCCGGGTTGGGACTTGATGGCTCAGGTTGTAGCGGAGGAGGATGGTGGCTGAGTATGGCCGGAGTTGACCGACTAAGCATGGAACAGTTGGGTATGTGAGTGGAAATTTTGATTGTAATTGTATAAATGTGTGTGCTTGTGTGAATAGAGAATACCCCACTAAATAGTGTAGTGGTGCTTAAGGAGCAAGCAAGTACTACAGGCACTCCATGTAATATGTAAAAAAGAATTAGGGCAATAAAAAAATTGTAGGGGTGTGTAGAAGGGCCTATGAGATTCCATGGCTTAGGTAGCCATGGACAACTAACTACCAATTAGTTAGCTAATAAATTAGGCTAACAAAATTAGTTAGGCACCATAGCCACGGGCCACGGGCTATGGGCCAAAACTAAAACCACGGGCTTTAGTCTTCTCATGATTATTTAAATCATGGCTAAGATTTATTCAAAACATGACTATAGAAAATAAATAAATAAAATAATTTGGCATTCTAAAAAAAAATTGGAAAAAGATTTTATAAACTCCAAAAAAATTCTGAAGTCAAATACAAGGGGTTATAAATTCCTTTTCTCCCCCAAAAATTGTAACCCTTGTTGTTTTTCATCAACTTGCATGCATCAACCTTATATAAACCCTTGCATGAATTAGGGTTACCATATATTGAAAATCTATATATGGAAGTCCAATATATATGAAAAGTCTAATATATATCAATCATATATTTAATTGAAGCCCAATCATAATCGGCTTACCATAAATTGGAAGTGCAATTATATGGAAAGTCAATATATGAAAGATCCAATCATAAATATAATATATGATCAAAGTCAAAGATGAAAATCCAATCATATATTTGCTTACCATATATGTTCTAATATATAGCATCGATGCACTTCCCGAGCTTCTCTGACACACGGATAGCGCTCGTCGCACTTCGAGGTATTCTCCACATAGGTTGGGAACCCCACCCACTCCAACAAATCTCCTCCTTCCCAACTAGGTAGAGGAGCTCGTCAAACCGGCGATCCGCATGCACTCCCCAAGCTTCTCCGACACACGAATGACTCTCGTCGCACTCCGGAGAATTCTCCACATAGGTTGGGAACCCTACCCA
Source organism: Iris pallida (assembly GCA_029216955.1). NCBI lineage: Eukaryota > Viridiplantae > Streptophyta > Magnoliopsida > Asparagales > Iridaceae > Iris > Iris pallida. Next base: position 12,325,820 of record JANAVB010004797.1, read on the forward strand.
GTCCTACAACTTATCTCATATAAAAATTATACCCTATCAAAACTATCAGTTTTCTTCTAACAAATAAAGCCAATAGCAAAAGAAATTCGAATAAGAAAGCATACATCATGGTAGTTTCTAATAATATAGACCGGTTTAAGAAGCACTGAAACTCCAAACTTTATGCAGTGTCACGTCGGACACGTATTAGACACCATGGACACTCCAAAATATATTAGGACACACGAAAATAGAAGCCAAATCCGTGTCGCTGTGTCTGAAATGTGTCATGTCGTCCATGCAACATATGTAGTAGCATAGACCACAAAATTTAATTAGGCAATTGTTATCCATATATAAAATCTTGAAAAACAGTCATATTTCATTAATCTATTGCAAATACATTAAGATGAACATGGTCTGCACATACCATGGTCCTGGATAATATCTTGGGTCATTATGTTCAAATTGGATGGTTAGACATGCTAATACATACAGGAAGTAATTGCACATCACATGATAGAGTAACCACCTCCATTGAAGTGGTTGTGTTTTGGGGAAGACTCGAGCAGGAAGTAGATAATAATGCAAACCACTTCATTGGTGGCAAATCTAGTTTATCTGTAGAGACTCAAGCAGAGAGGCCGTCCTTTCATATCAACACATAATAACTTGAAACTATATTCAGTTATCAAGAACTAGTTCAAATAGGCTACAATGAAGGGGCTATGTGCACAGCAAATTATATGCAAATATATGTAAGACAAGCTAATACAAAGAAAGTAATTGTCCAGCATCTAATATTGTGTACCACTTCATTTGAGTGAACACAACATCATTTGGGACGACTTATGTAGTACTAAATAATAATGTAGACCATTTCATTGGAGTACAACTCCACCATATATTTGGAGATGAGCAGAGAGGACACTTTGTCACCATCCGCGCCCAATATTTGGGTACAAATCATGGTTTGCAGTATAGACCAATACCAATCTAATACGGCCAATACTGGTATGGTTTAGCATGTCCTGATACGATACAAAAAAACCCGATATTCCGATCCAAAATTGCCAATACTGTTGATCCCAATACTGCGAACCTTGGTACGAATGTGTTACGCCTAGCATACACATACGATGGTTCTACTTCTTCCTTTCAAGGAGTTCCATCGATACATAATATGTCGTCCTAAACTACAATAATCAATCTAAGTCGATTCATACTCATAAAATTATAATTCCATTATCCACAAAGACATGTAATATTAAGCAGTGAACAAGAAAGAATAAAGACAAGAAATATGCTAAATAGTTTTGGCATAAATCAGTAGTCCAAATGTCGCCAAACTACAAGTCCACCAACTATCCAAAGAAATAAAAAAAAATACTAAATAGGTTCACCACTTACCCGCTATGAATAAGACATCGAGTAAAAATGACATGCAACTCCTAGCAAGTCTAAGAATCTTCTGTAAAGGCATCAACTACATGATTTGACCCATATATGAAACCAGCATCTCTCTTAAGGACCATAGTACTCGGGGTACTGATTGTCGTCTATAGTTGTAGGGTTTGTCCAGTCAGGACAGAGCAAGTACAAGTATATAACAAAAGTAATACGGGAAGGACTACATATGCAGGTAAATCATGAGCAATATGAATAGTGGATCAACTCTAGACATTGTAGACAATAATAGGTAAAAGATATCAATGATATTACTAAAGGGAAAATGCTACATATGTTCTCATATCTTGTGTTTTAGGAACTTCCGTAGACATGGACAGTCTAGGATAGGACAATTTGGACGAAGGCATATGTGAGCACATGTCAATGAACAACGAGTATAAAGATGCAAGAAGGAAATATCTCCGACCCGCATAAACGCGAAACCACATCATGTCGTATTCCACATGCCTAGAACATGTCCGCTCTACCACCCACTCTCAAAACTAGATCACGACATACAAAATCAACATTAGAATAGGGTAAATGGTAACAACATTAGAATCCTCTCACGCACGTGTACAATCAACAACTCTCCAATATAAACACTGATGACAGGGATAAATTGTAATTCCCCTAGACATGAATTAAGTTGCAAATATAAAATTTAAATAAATTTGTTGTGTAATGTACTTGCTTGAGGTCAACATCCGAAAACATACTAGATAGAAGAAACTCGTAGCATGATCAGATGTCATCATTTCTTGCAGGGAGTAGGCAAAGGTTCACAATTAACTGGTCCTCAAAGTATCCAGGGGTCGTGTGTAGATTTCCAGTTGTCTAATTTGCTCATAGAAATATGTATTGTTTTACAAACATACAAATTTATTGATAATTAGGCCCAATATGCAAAGTCTTTTTGTTTTTATGCTTAGCAAATTGTATGAGATGTCAAAATATTAAAGACAACTATCATAAGGAGTATTATTAGCTGTCAACATTTCTTGCAGGGAGTAGGCAAAGGTTCGTTTCCTCAAAGTATCCAAGAGTCGTGTAGATTTTCGGTTGTTTTTATCGTAGAAATATGCTTTGTTTTACAAAACTTATAATTTTATTAATAATTATACCCAATATGCATAGTCTTCTATTTCTATGCTTAAAATAGGCATGTTCGGTTTATAATTAGTAGCTTTAGAAAATGTGGTGTATGCAACCTATATTGTGGTTTAGTGGAGGAAGATTCCCATTTGCATACTTAATTTATTTATATCAGTAGATAAAACTCAAAATGGCATAAGAGAGATGACAAAACTGCACAATGTTTGTAAAATTTCAAAGGAAAAGAAAGTATCAATGTAACAATTCTCAAGGATGGATGCAATATGCCAGTGGAATAAGCAGGACAGGATAAGTCAGGTTGTGTTGGATGCATGAGCAGAGAATATTTTTTATATTTTACCAAGGAGCTTTCAGAATTTATTTATAGCAGGTCTATTTTGCAAACTTGTCTGTATTTTTTGTGAATAGCATATTTGTGTGCATAAAAGATGTATACTTACTTTGTTTGAAATATATGGGCACTGCATATATAGGCACGCCACACAACAAAATATGGGCATGTACCAATTTTAGTGTGCTCATCAGTTCATGTATATTTTGGAGTGCCAATGCCTTTCTGACAAATTCAGGCAAAGATTTTAGTTTGACACCAAATTACAAAGTAGCCAGTAATTGCAAGGTATTGACTATATAGTTAAATAAAGTAGCCAGTAATTGCAAGGTGTTGACTATAGTATATAGAAAATTCGATCTCACTATATCATTGTGTCAACAACATGCAGAAGGGAAAAGATCACATTTTGCAATGGGACTTGTCAATGTTCACTAGTGATAAAGATTGAGGCCAAGACAGATTCCATTTAATTATGCTGTAAATGGCCAAAAGTGGGAGAATGTGAAACTGGATAAAAAAAGCCAGAATTGCAGATGTGGTTTTAGGGATCCAATTCATTTCATTGGCAGTTGGATGTGGCCCGATACTAAACAGAATGTGAACACATAGTATGGCGCAGAGGAAATAAGTCGGCTTGAGTAAAGATGCAGACGAGCAAGGACGAGTAAGACCTATTCAGTATACAAGATGCAGATAGGGGAGTGGACAGACTGAAACGAGGTGTGAAGAACCAACTCTTTGTGGAAGTACGCGTGTGGAAGTACAAATAACATTATTTTGCAGCAGCATTTTTTCTTATCTATTGTATATTTCTAATGGTTGGTCATGGCATCATTAGATTTTTGTTACTGCACAAGGGCAGTTTCTAACATGTCATATGTTTTTTCCTTCTTAGAGATGAGTGCAGTAAGATCAAGCTATTTTCAAATCAAATACATCAAGAAAAACAGCAAATTTCTTCTCATGGGTCGGGAAAATGAATATTCTTCCAAACTTTTATGATCACATCCACAGAGATGAATTTGTCCATTCTAAAGAACATTTTAGTTTCCAAATTAAGCTTCATCAAGTCTCTTATTTATCAAATCTTTCCTCAATTAAAAATTTAAACATTCTCAAGCATATTTAATTTCCAAAATAGGATCTCCAATCAGTTTCTTATTAATCAAACATCGCCAAGTCCTATGCTATCCTAAAGTATATTAAGCTCCCATTATTTCTATTATCAGTTGAAAACTCTACAAAATCATCTATGTACAATATAAACTCTCCACTATCCAACTACTGCAACTCTTAGGAGGGAATTCAACTGAGTAGCTGAAAATAAACTCTTCACTATCCACCATAGGCTAAAGAGCAAAAAGCTTCAAATAAATAAAGCACACGTCAAGGTAGCAGCTAATGTTGTAGGCCACTTCACTGGAATGTGACCGTGCAATATATTCGATGAAGACTAAGACCATAGAGTGCAATTTGTTACGCATATATAAAATCTTGAAAACCAGAGTCAGATCCCAAGAATAACTGTGCAAATAGAGTAAGAAGACAAGTAACACTATGTGCACACCATGGTAATAGATAATTGTTTGATTATTATGTGCAAGTTTGATTATTATGTTCAAGTTTGATTGTTATACGTGCTAAAACAAAGTAAGTAGACATCATGCAGTATTGCAAACCAATTGGAGTCCAAACAGCATATTTGGGAAGTACTCAAAAAAGGTTGTAGATAAAATAATGTAGGCCCCTTCATTGGAGTGCAAGTCCACAATCTATTTGGAGACGACTCAAGCTGAGTGGCCATTTATGCACATATAAAATCTCAAAAACTATTCCGATATCAAGGAGAACTATGTGCAAGTAGAGTAAAATGAAACCAAGGTTCGCAGTATCGGTATCGGAATCGGTATCGGACCATTCCTATGAGTATCAGGATCGGCAATATCGGCAGTATCGGCGGTTTCGGATCGGAGTATCGGATTTTTGGTATCGGAAAGCAAATAAATATTAACATTTTAGAAAGTATATTTTATACATTTAGGCATAATTTTAAGTATTTCCAGTGTTGTTTTTTAGCAGTTTTGAAATTGGATGAAATAGTAGTCACCATTGCCAATTAGTTTACATATGATAGATAAGTTTTCTTCTTTTAGATACTTTTACAACCTTACTATGCTTTTACATCCTTACGGGTTGGTCTTTTCTCGTTCAATTTTCTTTGCCGAATTGACCGAAAAAGAGACCCCAATTGTCGGTATCAGTCAGTATCGGGTATCGGCCGGTATCGGAGGACATGCCAAACCGTATCAGTATCGGCCGTATCGGAACGGTATCGGCCGATACTGCAAAGTATGAATGAAACGCTACGCACATCATGTGAAAGATAATATTATGGATTCTAATGTGCAAATCGATGGTCGGAAACCACGTGCAGTAACTGCACGTCGTATGATATTTTATACCACTCCATTCCACTGCAAACAATATATTTGAGGAAGTTCAAGCATCTACTAAATAATACTGTAGACGACTTCCGTAGAAGAAATTGTTGGAGAAGACTCAATCCGGGAGGACATTTTCATATGCACATAAAATCTTCAAACCATATTCAGATAACTATGAGCAAATAGAGTAAGGTGGAAAGTTACATGCACATTGTGAGAGTACATTATACTACTCGATTATACTGTGTACGTAACATTGCACAACTTGGATTATTTGGACATTTTAATATTCACACAACAAAAACGGTGTGCATGGTAGTTGGATGATATTCATAGTGTAGACCAATTCATTGGAGTGCTAGTGCAACTCCACAGTATATTTGGAGAAGACTCGGGCATCGAGGTCAAGTTGTTATATGCACAAATAAAATCTCAATAACCAGAGAGATTTCAAGATCATCGATGTGCAAACATATTTGACAACTGAGAGAAGAAAAAGCTACCAGGAGCATCATAATAACAAGCGGCAAAAAAACAAAGTAGAACATACTAACAAAGCCACCAATCGTATAATATTCCATAAGTTGAGCAAGAATTCACAGTTATATATTATAATTTATAGGAAGAATACATGTTGGAGGGAGTACCTAGTTCCCACACTGTATCTTGCACATACAGATAATGTTCCTAGACATAGAAAGCCCATCTATTAAATATGTGAAAAGAAAATATAATGTTTGAATTCACAAAGTTAATTTTTAACTCCTATATAGGTAAGAGTCAGCCCCCACACACAGTCTTACGAATTTGCGGAGACTAGTGTTTTTGGTAAAATTCTCCCATCAAATACATGCAAACAACAAGCCAACCCAACAAATAGTAATACATAACTATCCTGTACCAGCACAGCTGGTTTTATGCTAGACTACCTCCCTTCACTGCATTCAAACAAATTCCGAAGCCCTCTTCCGCTCCTTGCTCCTAAATCTTTCAAATTTGCCAATAAAAATATTTTAAAAACTAGAAGAAAATTTGACAAAGTTAGGCATAATTTTATGTGTTATTTACTGTCTTTTTATTAGTTTTGAATGGAATAATATTCAACATTGTTGAATGGTTCACCCACAAGAAATAATATTGTTTATTTACTTGCCTAAGACAAATTTCACCCACAATAAATAGTTTTGAATTGAAAAATATTAAGATGGATGAATTCTTCAATTTATAGACAAATGATAACTGTTACAATGTGTCGAATTCCTTATGAACACAAGGTATTGATCTTCGGCATAACCAGATCATGTCAACATTGTTTTTATATAGTTCTCTCCATTTCCTTTTTTTTTTTTTTACTAAATTGACCGGAAAAGAGAGCCCCAAAGTTGGGATCAGCCAGTATCGGTCAGTATCGGTATGGGTCAATATTATATCGGGAATGCCAAAACTGACACATTACGGCTAATTCTATGAACTATGCTATAGATGGATGCCGTCTTGGTTGTATAAAATATGAAAACTCATGCATTTAAGCTGTCATTTCAATATAACCATCGGAGAGGAATATCAAATATCAAGATACCTCTTCGCTTATTGAGCAAAACAGCATAATAGATACAAAACATTGCAATCAATTACCATTATGAGGTATCATCAGAAGAAGTCGTAGTGAATATGCACACTAGTGTTCTAAAAAAGGAATAATTGGCTGCTTAATCTGATTAATCATGTGGCTAGGTAATTGAGAACTCCAAGTGGCAATCTAATTTTGATTAATCGGACGATTATTCACATAATTGGCAATCAGCCATGGATTTAGAGCACAATGAAACCGCTTAATGTAACACTAGGCATATTAGGTTCATGATGAAAAAATAGTCCTAAATGTTCTGCAGAACCTCCAAATTTATTGCTAATAAGGCTCAATGTGCAATAAGTTCTATTTCTACGCTCAAAAGCCAATAGAGCATGTTAGATTTGTGTGTAACTTTTACTTCGGCTGAGTGGAGGAAAATTCCAATTTGTGAACTTGCATTTACATTGGTAGGGCCTAAATAAAAAACTGGAGCTACATAATGTTTGTGAAAAAAACACAGAAAATGGAAGTATCGATCTAACAATTTTCATGGCTTCATGCTAAACGCCAACAAAAAATGGTAACGACTGAAATGGCTATTCTGCTTGATGCTAAAACAAATAGAATAATTAACAAACACCATTTAACTTGTAAACAAATATATAATAGAATTTAAAACAGCATGAACAGAACTAACAGCAGTTCAACAAATTTATCATCTTCTGGAATTTAGAAGGCTACGACATAGAAGTTCAAGAAACAACTTTAAAAAGTACACAATAATAACAATAATCTACAAAGAAACTTCTTACAAGGTATTAGGCAACCACAGAGAGGAACATTTCTTTTGCATAATCTGTAAAATTTAAAACATTGTACATAAGTTAGTAGCAAAGCAAACAAAGACAAATGATTCAAACAACAAAAAAGAAATAAAATCATATACCCCAATGTTTAAGGAGACCATCGGCCCAGTCCTCCAGCAAACCCTGTTGAGTATGGACCCGAACTTTCACAGCCTCAAAAGGGACAAAAGGCCATATCGGCAATCACTATATATTCTTAAACAACTTCTAGTTACTTAGTAAGCATTTTCACTTGAAGATGGAGTAAACTAAATAGGTAGACCCCACGGGAATAAACACTCAATTCTCATGTGTTTAAAGGGTATGTGTTTCACTCAAATTCATTCCAAAAGAAATGATCTACCATAAGCTTGCATATCTTCTCATTCTCTAACACTAGGATCACATGCATAACATAAATCATAAGGGCTTTTCATGGGTTGTAACATGGCTTAGGATTAAGGTGAGAAATATTTGGGAGTGCTCAAAAGCTATAAAAACTTGGAGCAAAAATAAATCAACTCAAGCTCGAATATATAAGACATGTAAACCAATCACTCCATTCATCAACTTCTTCAATTCGGCTTTAAAGCATTTAAACTTAGTAAAAATCTTTGCATTGAAAAAGAGATCGTTCAAAGCAGAAGTTGACCCAGCAAGATAGATCAGAATCTTATACTTGGTTGCATAATCTGGGCGCAGAAATGTCCAAAGTTGCAAATGCCTTGGGCACTGTAACCAAGTCATGTCGGTACCCATCCCCTGATGAACCCTCAGTCACCTTGCTATTTTAACAATGAGATGTAGTTACACTTTGCAGGGACAATCTGATAAAAAAAGTAATATAACTTCAAGGTTTAGAAATTATCATAACTCATAAGATCAAAGGTTGTAACCCTAGAACCTCTAGATCAAAAGGTAAAAGATAGAACACATGATATTCTTAATAGACAGCTAAAAACTCCTTAAAATAAAATATCACAATAAATCACAAAGTGCCAACAGTGAACTTCTAAAAGATCCAAACAGACCAACAAGTTTTAGAAATTGAATTCATGTGAGGAGAACCAAAGACCTCAAACCAAGTCAGTTGACATAACAGACTTACAAATTCAACACCAAACAGAAATATCTCCAAAGGATCTTGTAGACCAAAACATGTCCTAAAAAAACCACACTATTATATGTCAACATGCATCGATCAAGATCTCCTTTGCAAAGATTACAAAGTATATCCATGTTCCACATAGCATCTCATACCCTAAAAAATAACATATCCTTCTCAAATCCTAAAAGCATAGCCATTTTCGACAACCATCCTTAAAGATCAAACATTTGAATTACCATTTACACCAGAAGAAACCACGAACTATGCAAACATCTCAAACTCTAACAGCATAGCCATTTTCTGCAAACATCCTTAAAGATCAACCATTTAAATTACTATTTACACCAGAAGGAACCACAAAGTATGCATATCTCAATCAATGTATCGGTATCCTTCACACTGATGGCATAACAAATTGCAGATTCCAAGAGTACCAATCGAGAGAAGCAAAACTTACATGTGAACTAATAAATTCTCACCTAAATCTCTCTCGACACCAAAAGAACCACAAACTGAGCATCTAGAAGCACGGACACTCTGAAACGGTTGCCGTGACGCCCGTGTCAAACGTGTCCGACTCGACATCTATACTCCAAAGTACACTGCGAAGTGCGCCAAAAGATGCGCCGTGCCCGTGTCCCCGTGTCCCCGTGTCCATCCTCTGTAATTATATGGGAAGTAATGCTCACCTGCATTCAGTTTGCACTTGGCGAGACCGAGAGTGACGGATATTGTAAAACTCCGGCGAGTGCATCTCGATCCTCCCGCTCCGCGACTCGACCGTCGCCGCCCTCCTTCCCTCCTCCGCCTCCGTCGCCGAAGATCAGATCGTCTCCAACGATCTAGGGCTTCTGGTGGAGGAGGGGGAGGAGAGGGATGAAGGGAAAAAATGGAGGGGGTGTGGCGGTGGGAGGGAGGACTGATGGCTCCCAGAGAGAGGGAGCAAGCCATTGAGTGAGGGTTTCTACTTCCAGGAGTAAGAAGAGGGAAGGAAAGGAAGTATCTGGTTTGGCTGTTACACATTAATATTGCTGTTACACATGTACTGAATTTAGGATGTGGGGCTGTTCTTTTTTTTTTTTTTTCCACTTATACCTAGGGGTGTGCATATTTGGACCAAATCGACCAAATTGAACCAAATCAAACCGAATCGATCGATTTTTAACCGAAACAATGGTCCCATTGGTTTGGTTCGACTGGACCATTTAAAAAAACCGATCGATTTGGTTCGGTCCACGGTTTGGTCATTCCAAAAATCGCTTAAATCGAACTAAACCGAACCTAGTTAATAAGAGTGTAAAATTAGGTTTATATCCGGTACTCCAACTTATCCATCTCACGGTTTGGAGTCATTAGACTTTGGAATATGGAGGCGATTACTCGTATTCTAAAATCTATGTCTCTCTCTCTCCCTAACAGTATAAGCATATGTTACCTGGATTGACCGTTCCAGGTCTTTGTCGGCCACTCCAGGTAACATTTTTTATTTTTCATCTTCAATTCATAGATCTATTAGGATTAAGGTCTATTTCCGAGAATCATTTTGGATTTGTGGAAGAAATTTATTATGCAAGTGATTTACTTAGAAGATTACTTTCCACTTTGGTATCTCTTACAAACATCTTCCAAACATGAGATGGTTAGGGTTTATTTTTGTGTAAATTTACTTTGTGAAACACTTTTATATACTTAAAAATTTTTGTCTGATCAAAATCAATTAGCCGAACCGGTCCAAACCGAACAAAGTCGGTGGGTTTCAAAACCGAACCGACCAATTGGTTGGTTTGGTTCAGCCGTGATTATTTTCAAACCGGTTAACTTCGATTCGACTTTGGTTGTGACAAATAGGTCGACCACCGACCAATGCACACCCCTACTTATACCTACGAATGAATAGTCGAAAATTATTCGATTTCGTATCCGAATTTTTTGATATTATTCAAAATTTTGCCTATCGAATTCGGATATCCTAATATTTTTCGAATATTATCTTTATTCGGATACAAATTCGAATATTAAGGTATTTTAATCCGTTAATATTCTATCCGACTTTAAATTGCACATTTTGGATATCGAATACGGATATCCAAAATTTTATATATATTAAACTATAAAGTATATATAATATATATTAATTACCATAGAAGATTAAAGGATTTTATTTTGAACTGACTTTTACATAATTCGATTCATTTATTATTTTTCTACCTCTATATTATAATCTAATATATATAACAGTAATATATTAATATCAATTTACAACAGAAGATGAAATGGCTCAAATATGCAATATATATATATATATATATATATATATATATATATATATATATATATATATATATATATATATATATATATATATATATATATGGCTGCAAATTGAGCATTTATGGAATTTTCAAGAGAAGATGAAAGGGCTCAAATAAAATAATAGTAGATCACGTCAGTTGAGCTTTCTTTAAATTTTCAACCGAAGACGAAAGGGCTCAAATAGAGCAATTGAATCAGATATTTGAAAAATAACTAAATTTTTAATATTTTGGATTTCGAATATTTGAATATTAACATTCGAATATTTTTAGCTGTTCAGATCGGATATTATCCGATATCTGCTAAACTAGACGGATACGAATTCAAAGTGTCAAAAGAGAGATTCGTTCGGATATCGGACTGGATTCGAATATTACAAAAAATAATAGAATACGGATATGGATATTGCCCTATTTGTACTGATAAACATCTTTGACACCCCTACTTATAATTTCATCTTGAGGTCCAAAATTTTAAAATAAAAGTAAATGTAGAATGGGTTGGGTTTGTATGAGAATAGTAGAAAATAATAAAATGAGCTTTAGTTCCAAAGATTGTGTGGTCAAAAATTAATGTGAAAAAATAATAATGTAAATGTAGAATTGGGCTTCAAATTAGGACTTACTATTCTACAAAATGATTTTCTACATTCGGATTTACGACTGTAGGTGCCTATGTTGATGACATGAATCTCGTCGGGACTTCTTAAGAACTTGAGATAAATGCCTTGTACATGAAGTCAAAATTTGAGATGATATGGGAAAAACTCATATCTGTTTAGACATGCAGCTTGAGCATTGTAAAGATGTTATTTTGGTTCACCAATCGAGTTACACCCAGAACGTGTTACGTTCGTTCTATAGATGTTAAACAAGAACCCATTCTGTCCTAAGGAAGATGATGAAGTATTGGAACCTAAAGTTCCATATCTAAGTGTAAAACCCATAAAATTGAAATTTATTGATAAATGAGTTTTTGCAATATTTAATTGTTTGCTAGTAATTATAGAATAGTTGGAGTTATTATTATTATTATTATTATTATTATTATTATTATTATTATTATTATTATTATTATATATATATATATATATATATATATATATATATATATATATATATATATATATATATATATATATATATTGTCGATAAATAGGAAAAACAGTTTTAGTTTTTATAAAGATTAATTAATTATTGGTTGTAATTATTTAGTTATTAATTGATTGAATTAGCTAGATGTCTTAGTATTATTTAGCTAGTTTAAATTATGCCTATTAGCTAAGCCCATAGCATTAAGCCCATCACTTATTGACTCAACCCTTTAACCCACTTTCGTTTGAAATTCAAAACATGTAACGTCCCAGTCCCAAAATACGTAGGACTAGGAACGTAGACATGCCAGCCGTATAATAAGTATACGTAAGCTGTAAAATGTAGTAGAACCATAACTAATCTCATCCACACAAAATATAAAAATAAAAGATATCATATAATCTATGATTTGTCATTGGTACATGTAGTTGGGCGGAGACAAAGTCCACTACCAACTTTCAAAATGAGAGAAAGTATAGAAGGAAATGACCTACGAAAATATCGAGACGAACCAAGAGCGATCATCTTCGAAGGAATGGAAAGACATGGCCTTAACTAGAGCACCCGCAAGAAATCACGAAAGCACACCTGGAGAGATCACCAGGCCCTCAGAGGGACGTAATAAGACACAAAATATCATGCCATAAATTGAATAATAAAAGCTCAACAGAAAAGTATGCACGAGTAAAGGTCCCTAACCATTCTATGTGATATGCACTTTGAGGACAACGTTCTACGCAGGGGTTGTAGGATCAGCAGAGTAATAAAGAGTGGCCATCAGCCCGGGGCAGTAAGTAGCGCTCATCCGAATCACTATCGGCCCAAAATATGTGTAAAAATAAATGTAGCTCCTTGTAGACCTTTAAAAATGACAGTCACGTTGAGTTGATCAAGACAGAGTCAAAAGTCACGCTCAGTTGATCCAGACAATATTTTACAAATCACGCTGGGAGACAGCTCATCATTTGTCAGAGAGTCATTATGACTGATAGCACGACAGTCGAAGAATGTCTCTTCGTGTGCCACGTATGCACAGAACTCGAGGGATCACCGCCGTCTATTGCGTGACTTTCGAAATCTTCTTCAGCAAGACTCAGCCTTCATCGAGTTGGCGTACCAAAAAGGGTTTCTTGTCATTTAATGCGACTGACAAAGCAATCACTGTCAGAGATTTTGTGTCAGTCAAGACACGCCAAATCAAGACAGCTGGCAGTCCTATCTCAAGTCTGCGTGTATCTTTGAGTTCTTCACCTCAAGTTTGCGTGGATTCGAAAGTTTTCTTCCTCAAGTCTGCGTGGATTTTGAAGCTTTTTGCCTCGAGTCTGCGTGGATCCTGAAGCTTCTTGCCCCAAGTTTGCATGGATTTTGAAGCTTTCTACACCGAGTTTGCGTGGATTTCGTCTTCAACAAGTCTGCGTAGATTTCATCAAATTGGAGTACGTGGCAGCCATGCCACTGATCTCTCACCTGCGTGTCCTGTAACTTGCACACGACTCATGCATGATCGCCATGTGTCCAACAGTTATAGGCCACGTCCAGTAACTGCTCACAACCTTGCGTATGTTAAATCCTGCGTGATTTTCAACTAAGCACAGGCTGTGAAGACAGTTATCTTTTCAGTTTTATTTTCGACTCTATAAATAGAGTTCTTTTTCTTATTCATTGTACAGATACACTGATATCTACTGTCAAAATTTTGAGAGCTTTTCTTCTTCGCATAGTCCAAGGGATAAAGCGATCGTCTTCTAGATCGGATTCTCACAGTTGTAATTTTCCCAGAAACACAACAAATAAAGAGAATTTCTTTATGGAAAACAAATTGGCGACTCTGCTGGGGAAAACCATCTCCTCTTCTGAGATGGCAACAACTCAATGCGATACTTCGTCAATCGGCTCGACGAAGAAGGTGATGACGATCAAACTCGATCAACTCGCCTATGAAGAAATACAGCGGGCTAAGGGTGGCAAGCCCACTCCAGCCTCCATTACCACTGCCAAATCGAAGGGACACTCTGTCTATGTCCCTAAGAATCAGTTGGTAGTCAATGGTGAAGTCTCTGCCACAGTGTCTACTCCTAACACTGGCAAGAACTCTACTGCAAGCACGCACACTCTTGTGCGCTCGAAGATGACAACATTCAAAAGTCATGCTGACAGTACTGGTTCTTTAACCAAGTCTGTTCCAGTGTGCAATCTCACACCCAAAAGTCATGCTGACAGCACTGGCTCCTTAGCCAAATCTATTCCAGCGTGTCTCTCTAAAACCAAAAATCACGTTGACAGTACTGACTCCTTAGTCAAATCTGTTCCAGCGTGTAATTCTAAAATCAAAAGTCACGCTGACAGTACTGGCTCTTTAGCCAAATCAGTTCCAGTGTGCAAATTCAATCCCAAAAATCATGCTGACAGTACTGGCTCCTTAGCCAAATCTGTTCCAGCGTGCAAATTCAACTCTAAAAATCACGCTGATAGTACTGGCTCCTTAGCCAAATCTATTTCAGTGTGTAATCCCACATTCAACAGTCACGCTGACAGTACTGGCTCCTTAGCCAAATCTGTTTCAGCGTGTATTTCATCCAAGAAGAATGGCTCTTTAGCTATCTCTTCTTCTTTACCAAGTTCTCCTAGAACTGGGGGTGGTCTTCCACACAAAGTCCCTTCGAAAAGGAATAACTCTTTAGTTGTTTCTTCTGCTCCTGTAGTTTTTACTTCAGGAACAGCTTTGACTGACACTTTTGTTAGTCAAAGGAAAGGAGATGGTCTTTTGACTACTCTTCCTTCTGGACATTCTATGTCTCAAAACTTGAATGAGTCTAAGAAGAAACATTCCTTAATGTCTTCTTCTATGACTTCTTCAAATTGGACACAGAATTTGTCCATAAAAGAGGGTTTGTTACCAACTCCTAATCAAAGGGATGGTTCAACTCTTTCTTCTCTGCAAATATCCAGATCAATGGAAGGAAAACTCCATGTGTTACCTACAACTAATCTAAGAACAAAACTGAACACTTCTGGCGTTAAGAAACTATACCAGTTGGAAACAAGGATAAGAGATCCAGATGCAGAGTATACAAGAAACTATGTGGCTCATATTAATCACTCTCTGTATAATCAAGAGCCATCAAGACCCAAGAACAGGAAATATACTCCTCAATCTTCACAAACAGATTTACGAGAACATCTTCAACAGAAGAGAAGGAGTAATTCTATGACAAAAGATCATGCTGAATGTGACTTCTATCCAAGAGTCATAATTCAGTACAGATGTCAATTAATGGTTCAAAACCATGATGATCATGAATGTGACTTCCAGCCGAGAATCACAATGCAATGCAGATGTCAAACTAAACGACAATCTATCTTTAATCGGATTCAGTGTGAACCTATGCCTGATGAAGATGAGCCTTTGTTTGCTTCTGTCAACATGACCTCTCGGGATGCTGGGGGTAGAAATGATAGTCCAGATGGAGTATATAGAGGTACCAGATCAAGAGTCCTGGCCTCTAGTCAAAGAAATTTGATCTCTGTAGATGATTCTGAATTTCTGGAAGAATCTAATTTCCCACCTCTTCCTACTGGAGGTAATTCTCCTCTAACTGACTTTGATGCACGAAGCAGTGATTCAGAGCATACAATATCCACAAGTTCATCAATAATCCCTCGTACAGTCACAACATATATGGTTGATGGAAATACTGACGAACCTTCTTCTTCCATGACTCCTCAAGAACAAAGAATTGCTTCTTTGGAACAGCAAATGAGGTCTATGGCTGATAATATGAAGTCAATGTACAAACTCATGGCAGCCTAACTGCAAAATCAACAGACTGTACCAGAAGCTACACCAATTGACACTGGTGTAAGTCCAGTACATGTTCCTCTAGCAGTCCAGTCCAATACTCCTGGGCAAGTTCAACCAGTTCCTAGTCTCTCTGGAGCTGGGGGTAGTGCTTACAATGCTGTTCCCCCTCCCAACTATTCTCTACAAGCTACAACTCCACAATCCTCCGGAGTTGTTAATGAAGAATTGAGGAATCTCAAAACTCAATTCGAGGCATTCAAACATAAAGATGGTTTACAAAGGTTAGACATCAAGCAACCTTATCCGATAGAATGGAAGCAAGTATCGTATCCTCCTAAATACAAGCCTCCTACTATCTCATTCTATGATGGAACCACTTCTCCAAGTCAATTTATTAATCACTTTGAAGTGATGACTGACCAGTTGCAACCAAGTGATGCCCTCCTTACTCGGGTATTTATTGGATGTCTCAAGGAAACTGCTTATGAATGGTATAGAAGTCTCCCAGATGGGTGCATTACTTCATTTGCCGGTTTCAAACAGATGTTTCTTGAACGGTTCTATGAAGGGCTCAATGACATGACTATGTCTGCTCTTATTAGAATCAAGCAGAAAAATAATGAAACTATAGAGGATTACATTGAACGGTTTCGAAGAGAAGCTCTGAAGATGCCTCTTGGAACTCCTGATGCTGTCACCATTGACACATGCAAATCAAACTTGTTACCAATCATCAGCATGTGGACAGGATCCACCCAATTTCAAGACTGGCCTTCTTTCATAGTTAGTGCCAAAGCTGCAGAAATTAGTGCTGAAACCTTCAAAGGCTTAGGAGTGCAGATGACTCCTAAAGAAACAGATCAAGGTGCTAACAATAAAAATAATGCTCGTAAGGGAAAAGAAACTCTTGAAGTTAATCTTCAGAGCAAAGATGCATCAACTGTTCAAACTCCTGCCTCTACAACTCAACAATCAAGAACACCTCGCCCCAAAGAAGAATATTCTTTTGACGACGACGATGTCCTTGGTATCTTTGAATGTCTGCTGAAAGGTAATAAAATACAATTACCTGAAATCAAGAAACCTGATGAAGCTGGTAAGACATATCATCCTAAATACTGTCCATACCATAGAATGCTGGGTCATACAATTCGTACATGTTATGTACTGAAAGAAAAGATCCAAGAAATGATTAAGTCTGGAGCTATCTCTCTTACTCCAAAAGAGAAGACCGTCACCTCCAACGTCGTCTCTATGCAATTTGGAGATTTCTTTCCTCAACTCCTTGAAAGTGGGATCGTTCCTATTCCCAAGACAACTCTTAAAATAGTGAATATTCCTCCTCCACAGTCTGAAGGATTGGTGCCAATCACTTTGAAGACTGGAGAAATCATGTGGATTCATCCTGATCTAGTGGCAGACTTTGAATCTCCTTCTCCTCAAAAGTCCAAGAAGTCTGGAAAGATTAAAACATGTCATATGACTTCTCTCGGATCTACCTCTGACACAGAGCCAAAAGATAAAGAAGAAACACTTGTTAGTGCTACTCGAACGGGAAAACCTTATCTAAAGGATTATTCCAAGAATCCTGAAGATACTCCTGATATCCCTCCAGCTGATAAAGATGCTCCTAATGTTCCTCCTGAAGAAGAATCATCTACTGTACCTGTTCCTTCAACTACACCAGTTGAACCTGTTCCTCCCAAGCCTACAGTTCTGGAGAAAGGCAAACAACAGGCTCGGTTTGATAAACCAATCAAGAAGTCTCCTCCTCTTGGACTTCAGAAGCCTTATAATTTCGACATTTTAGCTTAGCTTGCTAATACTCCAGCTAGAATGTCCCTCTTTGAACTTCTACGTCTTTCCAAAGAGACTCGGGAGACGTTAAGTGAAGCACTTCTTCAAGCTGATTCTTGTCTTGCTCAATTAAAGAAGCCAGATACAGAACCTGCCACTTGCTTACATTGCAACAGTGTACTGGAGATTATCCCAAATATCACCTTTACACAAGACAACATGCTACTGGAAGACAATCGATATGATCGGCCTCTCTATTACACCGGTTATATCGATACAATAAAGATAGATCGTATTCTCATCGACCCAGGGTCTGCTATAAGCATAATGCCAAAGAGTCTATTGGATGAACTAAAAATCCCTCTTCACAAGCTCTCCAAGACGGTTACTACTATCCTGGGGTTCAATCAAAGCCGAAGCGAGCCTTTGGGAAAGATTCATCTGAAGCTTCAGATAGGTGATTTCAGATCTAAAGTCACTTTCTATGTGATTGAGATCGTGGGATCCTATAATCTTCTTCTGGGGAGGCCCTTTCTTCATGAAAATAATGTGGTGCCTTCTACTCTTCATCAGTGTTTTAAGTACATTGACAGCAATGGAAGAGTACAAAAAGAAGTTGCTGATATAAATCCCTTCCATGGGGTTGAAGCTTATTTCAATGATTCCCGGATGTACAAAGAAAAGTATACAAGGATCATACAAGCCATGGAGAAAGAGGATTCACAAAGTGAGACCTTAATAATTCCTGTTAAAGGTCGAACTACTCAACAACAATCTCCCAAACTCTCTGGAGAAGGTTCTTTAATCATTCCAGTGAGTGGACGGATCTCTCCACTATCTCAGTCATCTACTCAAGATACTCTGATCATTCCTGTTGGAGGATGGACTACTCTTCCATCTCAAGTTTCAAGGAAGCTCACCTCTTCTGAGCCATTTGTTATCGATCTTAATCAAAACAAAGCTTCTTCTTCTTCTTCTTCTCCCCCTTTAGTCATTGACTTGGCTAAAATCTCTAAGGCCCAGCCTTTTCCCAATGTAAATACTGCTGCTTTTACATTTAATAAAAAGTCTCCACCTTTGCAGTACGCTGATGTATGCAATTATGTTCATAGTTATTTACATCTGTTAGATGACTTGAGCATAATAACCATTGGAGTTGTACAGACTGTTCATACAGGTGTATCCCTAGAGCCTGTACAATCTTCATACTTTCTAGTTCCCAGCAGAAAGCCAGGAGATATTCCAATATTCTTCTACAAAGGGCCCCAAAGTCCTTCTGATTTAGAAGATGATGACAGAAATGATGATACTGGAAGATTACAACTACGCCGTTATAGTCAACAATCTAAAGATATCATCAAAAATATGGGCTATGACTTCAGGACTGGCCTCAATGATGGAAAAAGAAGAAAAATGCCTGTTCGTATTCCTCCTTTGAAATATGGGAGGACGAAATGCGGATTAGGCTATATTACTCATACTCCTTTTATCAATATTATCCATGAAGATCCTGAGTCTGACGAAGATAAAAGATCTGATTCTTCTAGTACCACTTCTTGGGATTCCGATACAAGTATCGGGGACTTCTACTGCAACATTCTGTATTCCAACATGGTTTCTATTGACCGTTCTGAAGAAAGTGATGAAGACGAAGAAGAATTTGAAATTTCACCTGAATCAGAACAATGGGCCCAAAGGTTAGATAATCAATGGGAGTTCCGTTTTGAGCAAAAAGAACCTCCGACTGAAGATAAACTTGTTCAAATAGATGTTGGTGAAGAGGGATCCCCCAAACCAATATTCATCAGTGAAAGTCTTTCAGAAGCTGATAAGCAAGACATGATCAAACTCATTCGTGATTATATCGACGTCTTCGCTTGGAGTTATGAAGATATGCCAGGGCTTGATCCACAAATTGCAACTCACAAGCTCAATATCTTGCCGAATGCTAAACCGGTCAAACAACAACAGCGACGATTTCGTCCAGATATTATGGATGCAATTGAAGCTGAAGTCAATAAACTCATTACCTCCGGATTTATTAGAGAGGAACAACATCCCGATTGGGTGGCTAACATAGTTCCTGTTCTTAAAAAGACTGGCAAGATCAGAGTTTGCATAGACTTCCGCGATCTCAATGCGGCATGCCCTAAAGACGAATTCCATCTACCAATCACTGATGTCATGATCGATAATACCTGTGGATTTGAACGGATGTCATTCATGGACGGGTATTCTGGGTACAATCAGATTAAAATATTTCCAGACGACGAGAAGCACACTTCTTTCAGAACGCCGATTGGTACATACTGTTATACAGTTATGCCATTTGGTCTCAAGAATGCAGGAGCAACTTATCAACGAGCTATGACCACTATATTCCGTGAACATCTGCAGAAAACAGTCGAATGCTACGTTGATGATATTGCAGTTAAAAGTCGACAAAAGGAGGATCACATCCAAGATTTGAAGACTATTTTTGATCTAATGCGTAAGCATCAATTAAAGATGAACCCTACTAAGTCCTTCTTAGGCGTCTCTAGTGGTAAATTTCTCGGCTTCGTCATTACCGCTAAAGGTATACACGTGGATCCCGAGAAGATCAAAGCCATCCAAGAGATGCGTCCTCCATGCTCCTTAAAAGAGCTACGAGGATTTCAAGGAAGAATCGCTTATATCAGGAGATTCATCTCTAATTTATCAGGACGCTGCAGACCATTCAACAAACTTATGAAGAAAGGTGTCTCTTTTGTCTGGAATGATGAATGTTAGAAAGCATTCGATGATATAAAACAATATCTGATGAGCCTACCAGTATTGGTACCTCCCATCTCAGGAATACCGTTCCTTCTGTATACCCGAGCAATGAGTCATTCATTGGGTGCATTACTTGCTCAAAAGAATCAAAATGGTCATGAACAAGCCATCTATTATCTCAGTCGCACTATGACCGGAGCTGAACCTCGTTATTCACCGATCGAAAAAGAATGTCTAGCCTTGATGTTCGCTGTTCAAAAGACACGACATTATATCATTGGCCAGACTATTCATGTCATTTCCAGGATCAATCCTATACGGATCATGATGAAGAAACCCAGTGTTTTGAATTCTCGACTGGCTAATTGGGGAATCCTACTCGCTCAGTATGACATGCACTATATTCCTCGGAAGTCAGTCAAAGGACAAGCTTTAGCTGATTTTCTGGCTGCTCACTCAATTCCAAAAAATTCAAAACTCTATGATGAAATCCCAAATGAAGTCCTAAATTCGAATCAAATTGCTGAAAAAGATTCTACTTGGCGTCTATTCTTTGATGGAGCTTCAAGAATTGGTCCTAATGGTGATATTGTCGCTGGAGTCGGAATCGTTCTTGTATCGCCAGAAGGTCTTGCTATCCAAAGAGCCTATTCTCTTGATCAGCCATGTTCAAACAACGTAGCTGAATACAATACATTGCTTATTGGTCTTCAACTCGCTAAACATCTGAATATTCAACATTTGGAGGCGTACAGAGACTCTAAACTCATTGTCAATCAGATAAGGGGTACTTATGAAGTTCGCCATCAAGATTTGGTTCCTTATCATAGATCGGCTATATCTATGGCTTCTTCGTTCAAAGAATTCTTCATTGAACATGTTAGACGAGCATGTAACATAGAAGCTGATGCTCTTGCCAATCTTGCGGCGGTGTTGGCTATTCCAATCAGACGTCAACAAATGATTGTTGTTCGCAATCGAAAATTATTTCATCTCGAAAACAATCTGACCCTAGGACTTCCAGTTGACATTGAAGAATCAACATCTCATGATGTCAAAACAACAAGAGGATTTGGATTCAGTCGTAAATCGATGTCATCTTCTTCTGATTCCAGTATGGAATTCATCTTCAGCAACTCGGCCGAGAATCAGAATACGGATAAAGATTGGAGACTTCCTTTCTTAGATTTCGTATTGTACGATATTCTTCCAGATGATCCGAATGAAGCAGCATCTATCAGACGACGATCACTCAGATTCTATTACAATCATACAACAAAGACCTTATATCGTCGAGCTTATGATGGTTTACTTCTTCGATGTGTTGCCGGTGACGAGGCTCAAGAAATCATTCGTGAAGCACATGATGGAATTTGTGGTACACATCAGCCTGGACCAAAACTTCAAGACCGTATTCGACGTATGGATTATTATTGGCCCACTATGGTATTTGATGCCATCGAATACGCAAAGAAGTGTAAAGCCTGTCAAATCCATGCAGATTTTATTCATCAACCTTCGGAATTTTTACATCCGACGGCAGCATCATGGCCCTTCGAAGCTTGGGGCATGGACATCATTGGTCCAATCAATCCGCCATCATCAAAAGGTCATCGGTTTATTCTCGCAATAACCGATTACTTTTCTATATGGGCCGAAGCCATTCCTTTATCTGAAGTTAAGACATCCAATGTCATCAGCTTTATTAAGCACCACGTCATCTACAGATTTGGTATTCCTCGACGTATTATTCATGAGAATGGTCCACAGTTCGTCAGTCAAAAATTTACTCGATTCTGCGACGACCATCGGATCAACAATGTGGCTTCTACCGTATATAATCCAGCAGCTAATGGATTAGCAGAAGCTTTCAATAAGACCATCATCAAACTCCTAAAGAAGTTTGTCTCTACTAACAAACGTAATTGGAGTGACAAGCTCGGTGAATGTTTGTGGGCTTATCGTACTACAGTTCGTAATGCTACTAAATGTACACCCTTTTCTCTGGTGTATGGTTCCGAAGCTGTTCTTCCATTAGAGATTCAAATTCCTTCTTTAAGGATAGCAATCACTAATGAACTCACTGCTGAAAATAATAATCGTCTTCGACTTCAGGAATTAGAAGCTCTGGATGAAAAGCGATTATCTGCTCAACAGAATATTGAATTCTATCAAGCTAGGATCTCAAGAGCTTTTAATAAGAAAGTCAGAGTTCGAGCATATCAAAAAGGAGAACTTGTTCTAACAGTCAGACGTCCTATGACTATGACTCATATGAGCAAGGGCAAATTTGACGCAAAGTGGGAAGGTCCCTATATTGTGAGCAAAGTTTTCTCAAACGGAGCTTATCAACTCTCAGAATTGGATGGTCGAAAAGTCTTGATGCCTATTAATGGCAAATTCCTTAAAAAGTACTATGTATAAATGTTTGTAATCATCAGACAGTTTCATGTTTAGAAATAAAATTTTTATTTTATTTTTAATCATGAATGATGATACATGATATTAAGGAAGATCACTATCATCCTTTTCTACATTTGGAGGTGGGCCACTGCCATCCTTCTCGAAGACGTGATCAGCAAAAGAGCTGAGGATCTCCTTACTGGAACCTACAAGAAATTTGCAAGCTGCCATCCTCATGGCTTCTTCTCCTTCAGTCCTTCCTGGTTCGAGCAGGAAGTCCAGAATGTCCCTTGGTGGCTTGGGTTCATACGAACCTTCGCCTGCTTCCACCTTCTTCAATTGAATTGGATTAGCAGGGTGTTCTTCAGTGCCTTTCTGAACCTTCATGGCGATTTCAACCTTTTTGGATGCTTCTTCAGACGATATTTTTATGTTTGAAAGAAGAAGCGTTCGTTCTTGTCAGATTTCTGCTATATTTATAGGCAGAAGTTCCTCAAACAATGAAGCGTCATTCGACGATTCACACATTCATTAATGCTTGACGGTTCATTTGTTCATTTCTCACGTTCATCAGTCGGTTCGCCTGTTCATTAATGCTTGACGGTTCATCCGTTCATTTATTATGTTCATCCGACGGTTCATCCATTCATTTCATCTAACGGTTCGTCCGTTCATAATCTTCTATCAAATTTATTAAGTAGGGATTCATTATTGATCACGTTTTCATAACCTCTGAATCAATTCCGAATCTACTTACTCATTTGTCATTCTTTTTGACCTCTGCATAGAAATCAATCTACTTTCTTTTTGAGTTCCTACATATTATCACGTCCATAATACCTCTGATAATATCATATACTCTAAAACAGAAAAGAAGATTTCATTATCTATCATGTCCATAATTCATCCACAAATACAAATTTTTGAGTATAGAAGAATTATCATTTCTATTCTCATTTCACCACAAAAAAGTCTATTACATTTTCTTAGACTTTCTTACAAATCATAATGGAAATCTATTACAAATCTTGGATTTTCATTCTACACCACAACAATAACCTAATAGAGATCTATCTTCTTCTTTGGATCTTCTCCGTCGGACCTTCTCCGTCAGGTTCGTTGTTGGTGGCAGTTCCTGACTGTCTGGGTCCCAGTCACGACCAGATCAGCAGGAATCAAACTCTGGTCTTCTCTCTCAGACGAGAGAAGAACCACAGAGTATAGCAGCCCGAAGTCGTGGTGCTGCCAATACAATTGGTGGATTGGGAGCGGCCTTTCAGAGGAGACAGGAATGTATCCAAACCTTGGGATACAATTCCTGGTTCTGCCATGAAAGGAACTCTACTACCCGATTTCTCGGGGTAGAGTTGACTCTACCATCCAACTCTCGTGTATAAAGGCTCTTCCTACCATCTGAGGAAGACCCTTCTATCCCACGAAGAGTTCTGAGTTGTCTGATGTACGCGTCAAAAGCGTATGAGCTCCCTGATGTTGGTGTCAGCAGGATATTCTCCACAACATCCACATCACCAATGCCAGTTCTGAAGAAAATCTTTAGCCGAGCTTCTGCAGAAAACAGCAAGGAAAAAGAGAATTAATCAACAGAAATGTCATTTGACACGCACTGACTGGTCAAGCGTGCAGTGTTCAATCAGAAACAGAAAGCCTATCTTCAACAGCAAAAATAGTACGCGTACTATACTGGACTTACCTTCAAGTTTGGTGCTAAGGATTGGCAAACTCATGTTTGATACAGTATGCAGAAATCGAACATTAGAAGGCATTGCTTTCCTGTTTGAGAATGAAATCTCTCAAAAATTTCGTTCTCAAGAAGAAGAAGAATGAGAGATGAGTATCTTTGAAACTCAGCTGCCTATTTAAAGGACAAAGTACAAGTCTATTCTTGGAAAAGATTCGCGTAAATAGCGCTCGTAAACCATGGAATGAATGACACGTGTGCTTTGGAAGACAACGCAACATTGGAACAGTCAAAGAGTGCTAATTAACATTCTTCATTAATGCACGCTGTTCAATGCAAAAGTTGTACTACATTCTTCAAGACAGGGACTGATGGCCTTACAAAAGACAAAACAAAAAGAGTGCAATAAGAGCATGAAAGACACGCTCTATTTCCCAGAACGGCTGAG
Source organism: Iris pallida (assembly GCA_029216955.1). Lineage (NCBI taxonomy): Eukaryota > Viridiplantae > Streptophyta > Magnoliopsida > Asparagales > Iridaceae > Iris > Iris pallida. The sequence continues at coordinate 12,350,981 of JANAVB010004797.1, forward strand.
CTTAGTGCCCAGTTCTTCTACGCTCTTAACTCCCATGCGGTGTAACAGAGCCTTCAACATTTCATGCTGCTCTACAAGGCTGCGTCCATCAGAAGAAGACGAGCCATCCAGACCAAAATAGCTCAAGAAATTCTTGGCTAAATGCATGGGATCGTCTTTGAACTCGAAAACCAGAGGCTCCGGTTCTTTACCCTCAAAAGTGGGATCACCATGGGAACAAAAGCCCAACTTGCGTGCTTCTTCCTCAGCTTTCTCCTTTGGTGTCATGTTGACGTAAGATGAAGATTAAAAATGAATCTTCTCCTTGCTTATATAACAGAGTTCGCCGGCGGTTCATATTTTACCATAAATTGGATGCAATCAGTCTCGAAAAATGAAGAGTCATCATGACATTTAAAGAACTTCGAAGTCTTTTCGACTTCCGAAAAATTTGAAGTCATATCAGCGTGACTGATTCCATTTTATCATCTCTATTTCAAAGTATTTCGAAATAATTTATCATTTTTCGAAAACTTTGAAGGGGGTTTTGTAGACCTTTAAAAATGACAGTCACGCTGAGTTGATCAAGACAGAGTCAAAAGTCACGCTCAGTTGATCCAGACAATATTTTACAAATCACGCTGGGAGACAGCTCATCATTTGTCAGAGAGTCATTATGGCTGATAGCACGACAGTCGAAGAATGTCTCTTCGTGTGCCACGTATGCACAGAACTCGAGGGATCACCGCCGTCTATTGCGTGACTTTCGAAATCTTCTTCAGCAAGACTCAGCCTTCATCGAGTTGGCGTACCAAAAAGGGTTTCTTGTCATTTAATGCGACTGACAAAGCAATCACTGTTAGAGATTTTGTGTCAGTCAAGACACGCCAAATCAAGACAGCTGGCAATCCTATCTCAAGTCTGCGTGTATCTTTGAGTTCTTCACCTCAAGTTTGCGTGGATTCGGAAGTTTTCTTCCTCAAGTCTGCGTGGATTTTGAAGCTTTTTGCCTCGAGTCTGCGTGGATCCTGAAGCTTTTTGCCCCAAGTTTGCGTGGATTTTGAAGCTTTCTACACCGAGTTTGCGTGGATTTCGTCTTCAACAAGTCTGCGTAGATTTCATCAAATTGGAGTACGTGGCAGCCATGCCACTGATCTCTCACCTGCGTGTCCTGTAACTTGCACACGACTCATGCATGATCGCCATGTGTCCAACAGTTACAGGCCACGTCCCGTAACTGCTCACAACCTTGCGTATGTTAAATCCTGCGTGATTTTCAACTAAGCACAGGCTGTGAAGACAGTTATCTTTTCAGTTTTATTTTCGACTCTATAAATAGAGTTCTTTTTCTCATTCATTGTACAGATACACTGATATCTACTGTCAAAATTTTGAGAGCTTTTCTTCTTCGCATAGTCCAAGGGATAAAGCGATCGTCTTCTAGATCAGATTCCCACAGTTGTAATTTTCCCAGAAACACAACAAATAAAGAGAATTTCTTTATGGAAAACACTCCTACGTTAATAACTGTCCTCTCCCTCCCCATGATACTATACATACGTCGTCTCAACGACACTTTTTGATCCTTAATAACTGCCAAGTCTTCTACACAATCTATTGGCAGTTACATCCTAACGCATGGCCTGTACGCACTGATGTACGGTCGGTACGCAAGTCCGAAGCTATATGCGACTCACCACTCACACACAACTCGTGGCACATCGTGACAGTTTATGAGATGCTCTAAATATATGGTAGTCCCTTAACTCTAAGCCAATTGCATAAAATAAAGTAATTTGCATCTACATATAGTTTCGAAAGAAATAACTTGAAAATAAACAAAACATGCATGATGTTGAGCAGAAAATTTAAACAGTAAAGGCAAGGTGTCTTGTCTGGGGTACCGCATGGTGTGGTACGATGTTCCAGCAAGTTTTGATTGTCCATTAGCCATGTTCGGTGTGTAACGGTCTGAGGGTCACAAGGAAATATGAACGTGCCATTAGTCACAATTTATGATGATAAAAGGAAAATTACGGAGAGTAATACTTATATTATTCTCAGAAAAAATTTATAATAATTGAAAAATAGATTTTTATTAGCTAACTATATATTATTATTATTTTTAGGTACTATTTATCCAAAAACACTTTATACAAGGATATACTTAAAACTTCTATATATATATATATATATATATATATATATATATATATATATATATATATATAAGCCCAATACCATATCTACAATATATAATGTGAAAAGTAATTATATTTATTTATCAAGCAAAGTTACTAAAGATAGCAAAAATATTGCTTATATAAACATGTATATATATCGACAAGCTTTTTGAAAATATGGTTAATAAAAACTTTTATAAGAAAATTTAACTAGTGATAAGTATTACTAATATATTTATACATATTGTTTTTCTTCTACATTAACATTATTAATAACTATAAAATGTCAGTATCTTTTAATAATAAATATATTAATAAAAGAGAAACAAAACAACATCAATATACCAAAAAAATGATAATAATAATAATAATAATAATAATAATAATAATAATAAGATAATAATATTAATGACAATAATAATAATAATAAAAATAATAAAAAACCTTATACTGATTATTACTCTTCACCCCCCCCAAATACACACAGAGAGAGAAAAAAAAAACAAGTTCGGAAGATGGGGGTTTTACCAGTGGAGAAGCGCGCGGTGGTGGCTCGTGATGGCTGCGGCGTGCGTGAAGGTGGGAGCTCGTGACGGAAGCGACGGCGGAGAGGGAAGTCGGAGGGGCGGTGAATGCGGCGTACGACACGTACGGGGCCATCCACGAGTGGAGGTGGCTCGCAGAGGGGAGCGGCTAGGGTTCTTCATCGGCGGGCGGATGGTTGGTCACGTCAAGCGGCGAGTGATTCGCCGAGGCGGAGGAGCGGCACGGAGGGGGTTTCCAGAGGGTTCTTCATCGGAGAGCGGCGCCAGCGTGATCCCGGTGGTACGACGGGAATCAGAGACTCGCCACGTTGGCACGGCGTAGACGACTGTACCGGCGGGATCGGGAGGGAGCGCAGCGCCGGATCCGATGGTGCGGCACTCGGCCAGGAGCGAGGCGCAGCGGTGGCGGTCGTGACGTATGACGGTGAGGAGGCCAGTCGGTTGGCCATGCCATGGTCGACCACGGCCCGGCGAGCAGACGAGCCTGTCCGACGTGTCTGGGCGGCACTCGGCGGTCTCGAAGAGGATGGCGCTCGCTGGTGTTCAGGTGAGGGTTCTGTTTCTTCTTTTTCCTTTGCTGTGGTGGGGCGATGGCCTGGACGTGGGGTCGACGTGGTGGTGCTGGAGGTTGTAGTAGGATGGTGGTGGTGTCGATGGGTGGCTGCGGTGATCGTCGCGGCCAGGGGGTTGGATGGTCGATTGAGTTGCTGGGTTTTGGTTGCGGTGGCCGCCTAGTAATGGTGGGTGAGGTCCGGCGGGTTGGACAGCCAGAAGAGCCGGTTCTGTTAGTTGGAGAAGAAGGAGTGATGTGAGTCTGTGATGATGATAGGGTTCGGATGATTTCGAGGATGGTGGTGACAATGGCGGATGGTTGTGCTGCTTGATAGGGAGAGGAGGTGGTGGCGATGATAGCATGGAGATGGTGGTGTTGAATACTGCGAGACGCGGGACGGGTGTGTCCGTGGTTGTCGGACACGGAATACAAATGTAATTTTAATAGAAAATATAGTAGAAAGGGAAATGTAATGCATGTAGTTCGTATTACGTATCTTGGAATACGTGTACGTATTTCCTCTTGTATTGCATATCTCTTGGCTTGGATCGGTTTATTTTGGGTTGGTTCGGCTAGGCTTGGGTTGCCTTGGTTCATCATGAACCAAGGGGAGAACCCCTACTACCACCCCCATCATCCTTTATTAACCCATTCCTTCATTCTCTCTCTTCATTATTTTTCTTCTTCTTCTCCACATTTACTCTTCCACCTACCAGGGAAGAGAGCTAGGCAAGTGCAACTTGCTTCATGAGGGATCTCAAGTTTTATTGTTCCATTCTCTTCTTTACTTGATTCTAAGCCTCTTTAGAACTTGGCATCTTTGGATTTGATGGATGGATTCTTGTAGATCTAAGTTTGTAACTTTTCGGTTTTTCTTGGTTTTGATCTCTAAAACTTGGTTATTTTCGAAAACTAATAGTTCTATGTTGTAGAGAATTCAGTTTCATGCAGTTTTGATTTTTGTTTCGCTTGATTTCGACTTCGGACGAGGAAGTTATGGCCATAGCAAGTTTTTAGGACTTTCATGGCTGAACTTGCTGTTTGGGGACGATGAACCCCATGCGCCGGGAACCCCATGCGCCCGGGAGGCCATGCGCCGGGAGGCCATGCACCGTGAAGTCCCGGTAAGGTATCCCTTAACTCCGAGCGTGTCATGCACGTAGGTTCCCTACGCGCATGTACTGAAGACGCAACATGAGTTTTCCATGCGCCGATGGTGCAGGAATCCCATGCGCCGATGGTGCAGGAATCCCATGCGCCGATTGTGCAGGAATCTCATGCGTCGACGGTGCAGGAATCCCATGCGCCGATTGTGCAGGAATCTCATGCACCGATGGTGCCGGAATCTCATGCACCGATTGTGCAAGAATCTTATGCGCCGATGGTGCAGGAATCCCATGCGCCGATTGTGTAGGAATCTCATGCGCCGATTGTGCAGGAATCCCATGCGCCGAAATTGCTCTATTTTACTGTTTTTGCCTGTTTAAGTTGTTTTGTAGCTAGAATCTTGAAAAACTCAAAACATGAAAGTTGTAGATCTTTTCCTTGGCTTCAAGAATATGTCACTAGTTATTTTATGTATATTTCTCTCATTCATGATAATGTAAGAATATAACCCGGTAGTGGCCCACCGTGGTGCACTCTTAACTAGTAAACTGACATGATATATCATGACATGCTTGTAGGAACGAAATCGTAAAGTACAATACTCTAGAGGGGGGTGAATAGAGTAGGCAGCGGAATATTGCTAATTAAAAAAATGTTAGCAGCAAGATCACAGAATAATAATCACAACTAAGTAAAGTAAAGGCAGAGATAAGAAAGCAAACGCAAAGACAGCGATGTATACTGGTTTCCCTCTGTTGAGGACTAATCCAGTCGGTAGAACTCTTGCTACCAGTTGAATCCACTATTGGCAAAACCGCAAATTTTCTTACGAAGTCCTTGCAACTTCTACAACGCGAGCTTTGATACGAAGAACTCGTCCAACTTCAAATGTGGAGAGGTATTCTTCAATCAAGCCTTCTGATTACAATCTCTCAAAAACTTCTAGACCGCACCGCACTGGCAAATCGACTAGAGGATTGTAATTGGCTTGGGATCTGAAATTTAAAGCTCAAGAAAACTCTTTAGAAGACTGAAAGCTTTAGATAGAGAGAAGATTGAAAGTGAATGAGTGAGTTGAAATGATCAAAATCCTTCTCTATTTATAGGAATTCCAAAGACAGAATTCTGGCAGAATTCGGGCAGAACTCGATGAGGAAATCTCGGTCAAATCCGCAACTGCAGGAGGACCAAGTTCCAGAGAATTCAAAAATCAAAACGGCTACCAACCGAACTCTGGCCGAGTTCTGTCAGGGTTAGGTTAGGTTTTTAAAATCAGTTTTTTGGGATTTTTGAAAACCTTTTTGAAAACCTTTTTGAAGCTTTTATTAAAAAAAATGTTTTTCAAAACAAAGGACATTTTAAAAGTATTTTGAAAACATTTTAGAATAGCCTATTTGCCAGTACGACTCGGTGTACAACGTATTCCTAGACTCAATAAAATAAAAAATACATTGCTTAAAGGAAATACAGACTCGAACAGGCAAAAATAGCTTCGGTCTTAAACTGTGTAGATAGCTGTTCTTGTTCATGTCCAAGAGTCCGATACATCCTGACTAGCTTCAAATATTTCGACAGAGTTTGATCAATTATTAAAATCAGGTTGACCATATGACCAATGGGCCAACAATCTCTCCCATTTTGATAATTGACAAACTATGAATGATATAACATTTAAGCTTGAAATAAAATATAAAAATAGTTCATGTCCTGCATTTTCTCAAAAGGAATGTTAGATCTTTATATTTCTCCCCCGTTGTCACTTAGCAAAATAATTACAAAAGAGAAAAAACTCTCCCGCAATCAATGCATAAATAACAAACAGTGAAGAAACACAAGAAAATACACATGATAAATGATAGTAAAGAAAATTTGAATGACATCACAGGCATGTATTTGTACTCAGGCAGTTTATAATAAACAAAAAATTATATCACAGGCAGTTTATAGTAGAGAAGCAGATAAAGAAATGCTAAGTAAATACACTGATGTGAATCATAAAGTACGAATCTCATAAAGATAAAGATAAAGATGTTCATATGACATCAAATAAAACAAATCCAGTATAAGTCCTCAAAAATACTGATAATAAAGTCTGAAAATATAAAAACTTGGAATGTCAGAGCATTTCCAAGTATACAGTAAATAATGTCTAAGTCTCATATCAACTAACATATCACAACTCCTCCTCCTCCTCATCATCATCAGTATGATGACCAGCATGTCCAGAAGGACCAGCTCCAGAGGTACCCGCGCCAGAAGGGTGAGAAGGAGCGCCAGTGTAAAACTCACCAACATAATCACGAGGAGGAGCACGGTCAGAATGGTACCAATCATATGCGTTACCGGGCTGGAAGTAGGCATGAACAGCCTCATCCTCACAGCGGTAACCAGAGAAAGCTGGATCTCTAGGAATGGAATCGGCTGAATGTCCAGTCTGGGCGAAACAAAGATCAGCTAATGAGTTTGCAATCGCCTGATAACGGGTGACGTCGCGGAACTTACGTTCGCGAGCCATGTCCGTCATGGAGGCGTACAAATCTGAAAGGTGCTGGTGTATGCCCTCAAAAGTCATAGCATACTGCTGAGGAGATGGAGGAGGTGGAGCAGTAGCAGGAGCAGAAGGAGGAGCAGATACAGTCATACTGCGACGAGATAACTTGAGAACCTTGGGCTCAGGGTCTTGAGCACAAGTAGATAAGTCAATGTCGAAACGCTGGAAGATGCGTGGGAGAATCATCGCATAAGAGAGATTTCTATCTCTTGTACGACAACATCCCATCATCTGAATAATGGTCTTAGGGGCAGAAAATGGAATCCCCTTAAGAATGTGATACATAGCAGATAATTCAAAAGACGTGACATCATCCTTCGAAGTAGATTTTGGAAGGAGAGTAGAATAAATGATACGGTGCAATTCATAATTAAACAAGTTCAGGTTGTTTGCCTTGAACTTTCCAGAGCGAACTCTATCAGGTGCACAAAGTTTAGCTTTGAAACTGGTAAGTGTCGTGCCTTCGGGGAAATCAAACTCAGTGATGTCAACAAGCGGTTCACCTTCGTTGGGAATACCAAGGATCTCCGCTAAGAGAACATCATTGAAATTGATATCTAATCCTCCAACACGTGTGCTTACATCAAAAGTATTTAATATGATATTGCAGTAAAATAGTCTAATGGCATTAGTTGCTATGGGAAAATAGAGTTTAACAAAATGCTATAACCCTAATGCCTCAAAGAAATGGCGATGATCAGGAAATACAGTCCACTTGATGGGTGCGCCTGTGCATATGGATCTCATGGAGAAGTCTCCATACCACAGTAAGGCTTGGTCTAGGGTTTGAAAGTAAAACCCGTCGAACGTGCCGTCGCTAGATTGGACTGGCAAAAATAGGGAATTAGTAGGTGGATCCGAAGATGAACCTTCCTCACTTGGGTTGGTTGTCTTCTTCCTCTTAAAGGGGTTGAATCCCTTAGGTGCCATTTGTGCAAATAGAAGTAAATATGCACTAATTGAAAAGTGGAGAAAGATGGAGTTATACCTCCCGAAATCAAAGTATGTCGAAGAGAACGACGAACTCCGCACGAATCCAAAGTTTGGATTGATTTCACCACTTGGATTAGAAGATAGGGGGTGGTGAAGAACTAGGGTTCGGGGCTCCTTCGCGGCTGCTGTTGCTGGTTATGATGTAGTTTAGAAGAAATGATGAAGAAAGGCTCTCGGGTTCTGGTATATATAACCTGACACCCTCAACCGAACTTGGACCGAATTTGGTCCAAAGTCTGGCCGAATTCGCCTGGGTTTGGTTTGAAATACTTTCTTTTTCATTGGCTCATTTCAAATATTTAATTCAAAGATTAGTAATTTCAACCTTCAATTAACATAATTAATATTATTTTATAGATTAAATATTATTACACAGCGACTGTTTCAGATTAGCTGTAGGAGTACTGTCCCAGCTGGCGGAGGTTCACCGGGGAACTCTTAAGTACCGCTTCGCTTCAACCGTAGTTGTGGTGACAGACAGACTCTTTATTGGCTTGTCTCTAACACAGTTTTTGTATATTGAAATAAAATCATAAAACAAAATTAATTAATATTATTGACGTCCAAAATTCCTAATTCTCGACGTAAATAATTGAAACGATCTTCTGCTAGAGGTTTTGTGAAAATGTCAGCTAATTAATTCTCAGTATCTATGTATACAAGGTCGATATCTCTATTTTGATGATGATCTCTAAGAAAATAATGTCTAATTTCGATATGTTTAGTACGAGAATGACATACAAGATTCTTAGTCAAATTAATAGTGCTCGTGTTATCACAGAAAATGGGAATATGTGTATAAAATAAATCATAGTCTTCCAAGGTTTGTTTCATCCACAAAATCTGAGCACAACAACGTCCTGCGGCGATATACTCAGCCTCTGTTGTTGATAGTGCTATAAAATTTTGCTTTTTACTAAACTATGAGACTAAAGCTTTGCCTAAGAAATGACATGTGCCACTGGTACTTTTTCTATCAACTTTGCATCCGGCAAAATCTGCATCCGAATAACCAGTAAGGTCAAAGGACTTAGTTTTAGGATACCACAAGCCAACAGAAGAAGTGCCCTTAAGGTATCGAAAGATACGCTTAACTGCGCACAGATGTGATTCCTTTGGATTAGCTTGAAAACGTGCACACAGGCAAACACTAAACATTATATTTGGACGACTAGCAGTTAAATAAAGTAAACTACCGATCATACCTCGATACTTACGTGTGTCGACCGGCTTGCCTTGTTCATCAATATCAAGCTTTGTTGAAGTTGCCATCGGAGTGCCAATAGGTTTGACATTGTCCAGATCGAACTTCTTTAGCAAATCTTTTGTGTACTTGGCTTGATTTATGAACGTCCCATTGTCAGTTTGTTTGATTTGCAGTCCGAGAAAAAATTTCAGCTCTCCCATCATGCTCATCTCAAACTCATTCTGCATACACTTAGAAAATTCTTGACACAGAGATTCATCAGTAGATCCAAATATGATATCATCTATATAGACTTGTATTAAAAGAAGCTTACCATTAATGGACTTAATAAAAAGTGTAGTGTCAACCTTGCCTTTTGAAAAATTGTTGTCAAGTAGAAAAGAGCTTAGACGATCATACCAAGCACGAGGGGCTTATTTCAAACCGTATAAAGCTTTCTTCAACTTGAAAACATGATCAGAGTTTTTAAAATCTGTGAAACCTGGAGGTTGTGCTACAAAAACTTCTTCTTTTATAAAACCATTTAAAAATGCACTTTTGACATCCATTTAAAATAATTTGAAATTATAAAAATATGCAAATGCACATAACATGTGAATGGATTCTAATCTCGCAACTGGGGCATAAGTCTCATCGTAGTCGATACCTTCTTCTTGATTGTATCCTTGAGCTACGAGTCGAGCCTTATTACGAGTCACTAAACCATTCTCATTCAGTTTATTTCGGAATACCCAACGGGTGCCAATGACCGGATGATCAATAGGCTTGGGAACAAGTTCCCAAACTTGATTCCGTTCAAATTGGTTTAATTTCTCTTGTATAGCATCTATCCAAAAACTATTACTACATGCTTCATCAATAGTTTTGGGTTCTAGCTGTGAAATAAATGCAACACTAGAAACAATATCTCTACTAGATGTACGAGTACTTACACCTTTGGTAATGTCACCAATTACCAAATCCTTTGGATGATCAGCTGTAAATTTTAATCTTTTCGGCAGACTCTGAAGGTAGCTGGTTCCTGGATCTTCTCTAGGAGGATCAGCTAGTGCCGAGCTTGGTTGAGAATCAGCTGTTGTTGAGCTTGGTACAGTTGGATCTTCGTTATTGTCATCGATAGTCATTTGATTCAGTTCATCAAAAGTGACGTTGATTGACTCTTCGATGATCATGGTTCGTTTGTTAAAGACTCTGTATCCTTTGCTCTTGGCCGTATAACCTAAAAATATACCTTCATCGGCCTTTTCGTCAAACTTTCCCAAATTGTCTTTAGTATTAAGAATAAAGCATTTACAACCAAATATTCTAAAATATAAAACAGATGGAATTCTATCAAACCATAACTCAAATGGAGTCTTCTTCGATTTGGGTCGAATTAGAACTCTATTGAGAACAAAGCAAGCTGTATTGACAGCTTCAGCCCAGAAATATTTGGGTAGACTAAATTGGTTTAACATTACTCTGACCATTTCGGATAGAGTTCTGTTCTTACGTTCCACAACTCCATTTTGTTGTGGAGTCCTAGGGCAGGAGAACTCGTGTACAAAACCGTGTGTATCACAAAAATGCTCAAACTCTGCATTCTCGAATTCGCCTCCATGATCGCTTCTAATACGAGTGATCATGCAACCTTTTTTATTCTGAACTTTCTTGCAAAAGGCAACAAATTTGGATAATGCATCATTCTTGCGTGTCAAGAAGTATACCCACGTGTATCTAGAAAAATCATCTATAATTACGAAAGCATAAAGCTTACCTCCGAGGCTAGCAACTCTGCTAGGACCAAATAAGTCCATATGAAGCAATTGTAGAGGTCTAGTAGTACATACTGTGTTTACTGATTTGAATGTGGATCTGGTAGTTTTGTTCTTTTCACATTGACTGCATACCGAATCCTTCTTGAATGTAATGTCCGGTAAACTGCGTACTAGCTTCTTTGTGGATAGTCTTGATATTGTGTCCATATTTGCGTGACCGAGTCTCATATGCCACAGATGACTCTCATCGCTTTTAGCTATTAAGCATCTACCTGAAATGTTAGTTTCTTCCAACAAATAGAAAACATATATGTTGTCTTCCCTGATACCTTCAAAGATAGTATTACCAGTTGAGCTATCAACTATAATACATTTGTCTTTGCCAAAGTTGATGCCATAACCATGATCAGCCAAATGACTTATGCTGAGTAGATTATGTTTCAACTCGGTAACCAGACAGACATCCTTAATCACAGGATAGGAAGACTTACCAACATCACCGATACCAATAATATACCCTTTCAAGTTATTATCGAAGGAAACATAGCCTTCCTTCTTTTTCTTCGACAGTATTGCAAATAGTGTAGCGTCACCGGTCATATGCCGTGAGCAACCGCTGTCGAGGATCCATTTGCTTCTAGCATGTGAAAGGTGTTCTACCTACAAAACAGTTTGCAGATGAAACTTTTGGTAGCCATTTCTTGTAGGGTCCTGAAATGTTAGCCTTTGGTATCCAAACATAAATATTTAAATTAACAAGCTTTCTGATTCTACATGCAGATGAAATATGACCAGTGAGGCCACAATAATGACATTGTGCATGTCGAGTGTTGAAAGCTGAGTGGTGTGCATGGTTGGTAGGTTTAGGTTTTCTAGTATAGAAGAAAGCATACCTATAATCCTGTTTGGGCTTAACCTTTTGGGGTAAAGATTTGATAGGGTTAGGTCTGACAGTGTTTGGCTTGGGAATGTTCCGATTTTTCGGTAAGTGACACATGTTAGGATAGGAAGCAGCAGGCTCAGGCTGTTTTGCTAACCTAATTTCCAATCTTTTGGAAGTGTCATACAACTTAGTATAATCAGAAGTGAGTGTTTCCATTCTGATTTGTGCACTTTGAAGACTTTTCTTCTCTTTAGAAAGTTCTTCCTTGAGTTGGTCAATAACTTTGTCTTTCTCTTCAGATGACTTGGTAGTCTCGTGTAATAAGAGCTTTATTGAAGAAAGCTCACCAGACTCACTAACATTATTTCTAACCTCAGCTAGTAGGTCGGTAAGTCTACCTATTTCACCTTTGTACTCTTTGAGTACCTTCTTAGAGGTCTGATACTTGCTACGCAGTTTCCTGTAATCAGTCATCAGTTCACTGAAGGCATCTCCTAATTGCTCAAAGGTGAAGTCATCATAAGTATCAACTACAGGTTCAGTAGGTACCAGATCGGATGCCATAAAGCATACGTTTGCAGCGTCTTCTGATTGTTCGTCTTCTGAATCACTGGCTTCACTTTCATGCCATATGCTGGTGTTGGCATACTTCCGTGATGTTGATCTTTCCAGGTTCCCTTTTTCATACCTGTTGCTCTTCTTGCTTGATGATGAGTTTGTAGGACAATCTTTCTTCATGTGTCCCTTCTTCTTGCAGCCGTAGCAGACAGCATCATCTTGATACCAGTTGTTGCTGCTGTTGTTTTCTTTGGCTCTCTTCTCATATCTTATGAATCTTTTGAATTTCTTTGCTAGGAGTGCTTGATCTTCAGCATCAGATTCACTGCTGTCTGAGTCATATTCAGCAGCTTTTCTGTGCTGAGCCTTGAAAGCGATCGTCTTCTCTTTTGGTGCAGGCTCTTCAAAATCTTGTAGCTCCAGTTCATGAGTGAGTAGCTTACCCATGAGTACTTCGAGGGACATAGTTGTGAGGTCGTTCCCTTCAATGATTGCAGTAGCCTTTGGAATCCAGTTCTTGGTAAGTGCTCGCAGGAGTTTGCGAATCTTTTCATGGTTACTGTACTCTTTGCCTAGGGAGGACAAAGGATTTACAATATCCAAGAATCTTTTGAACATCTGAGTAACTGTTTCGTTGGGCTTCATCTTGAACACCTCATACTCTTGAGTAAGTCTGCTGACTTTTGATTCTTTGACTTGAGTCGTGCCTTCATGTGTGACTTCAAGTAGCTTCCACACTTCATTAGCCGTTGTGTAGATAGACACCCTGTTAAATTCAGTTCTGTCTAAAGCACAAAATAGAGCGTTAATAGCACGTGCGTCAAGACTGGCCTTTTTCTTTTCCTCCTCTGTATATCTGCTATGGGGTTTTTCAACTAAAACTCCATCAACATTTATACGAGGTGGCTTTTGATAGCCATCAATAACAATAGACCATAAATCAAAGTCAAGAGATTTCAAGAAGAAACTCATCCGTGTTTTCCAATAGGTATAGTTCGTACCATCAAACAGTGGAGGTCTGTTTGTGGCCTGGCCTTCACTTGTGAATTTCACAGTTGCCATGTGTTGTGCTGTGATCTATATAACAGTTAATTAAAATGAATAAATAATTGCACTGTTACCTTGCTTTACCTGTAACACCCGCTCTGATACCAATTGTAGGAACGAAATCGTAAAGCACAATACTCTAGAGGGGGTGAATAGAGTAGGCAACGGAATATTGCTAATTAAAAAAATGTTAGCAGCAAGATCACAGAATAATAATCACAACTAAGTAAAGTAAAGGCAGAGATACGAAAGCAAATGCAAAGACAGCGATGTATACTGGTTTTCCTCTGTTGAGGACTAATCCAGTCGGTAGAACTCTTGCTACCAGTTGAATCCACTATTGGCAAAACCGCAAGTTTTCTTACGAAGTCCTTGCAACTTCTACAACGCGAGCTTTGATACGAAGAACTCGTCCAATTTCAAATGTGAAGAGGTATTCTTCAATCAAGCCTTCTGATTACAATCTCTCAGAAACTTCTAGACCGCACCGCACTGGCAAATCGACTAGAGGATTGTAATTGGCTTGGGATCTAAAATTTAAAGCTCAAGAAAACTCTTTGGAAGACTGAAAGCTTTAGATAGAGAGAAGATTGAAAGTGAATGAGTGAGTTGAAATGATCGAAATCCTTCTCTATTTATAGGAATTCTAAAGACAAAATTCTGGCAGAATTCGGGCAGAATTCGGGCAGAACTCGATGAGAAAATCTCGGTCAAATTCGCAACTGCAGGAGGACCAAGTTCCAGAGAATTCAAAAATTAAAACGGCTACCAACCAAACTCTGGCCGAACTCTGGCCGAGTTCTGTCAGGGTTAGGTTAGGTTTTTAAAATCAGTTTTTGGGGATTTTTGAAAACCTTTTTGAAAACCTTTTTTGAAGCTTTTGTTAAAAAGAATGTTTTTCAAAACAAAGGACATTTTAAAAGTATTTTGAAAATATTTTAGAATAGCCTATTTGCTAGTATGACTCGGTGTACAACGTATTCCTAGACTCAATAAAATGAAAAATACATTGCTTAAAGGAAATACAGACTCGAACAGGCAAACATAGCTTCGGTCTTAAACTGTGTAGATAGCTGTTCTTGTTCATGTCCAAGAGTCCGATACATCCTGACTAGCTTCAAATATCTAGACAGAGTTTGATCAATTATTAAAATCAGGTTGACCATATGACCAATGGGCCAACAATGCTGTTATGACAGCTAGTCTGACATAGAAAGTCTGAAAGACCTAGACACCGTGGGCGATTGTATTTGTACAAATAAACTGGTACTGTCTTACATCATGTCTAGGATAGGGATCCCTGAGTACCACGGCCAGGGATACCTACTGCAATTGACTAAGGCTAATAAACTAGAATAATTCAGTAGTCATGAAGAGATTTTTCAGCTACAGGCAATCCTGTTATCTGGGCGCACTAACGGACTTGTAGCCTACCGACGAGTAGGGCACATTTCCAACACACAGTCAAGTGGTGCACCCTTCATAAACGGTCATTCGACCCGGATAACCTAGATGGTCTGCAGGGCTTGTGGCTGTTGGGATAATCTCATTGCATCTTGCTAGTAACTAGGCCTATGATAACCCTAGTTAGTTAAAGTATCAAGCCGTACTCCTTGCTTGGCCGTGATTAATTGAATGAAGTTTATTCCAGCTTAGTCTTATCCTGATCCTGTGCAAGATTGTGACAGGACATGATTATTGATGCTTGCCTTAATAATAACGATCGGGGGTCCAGTTCTGCTCAGGCGAAGGGTTACAACCCCGGTCCTTGTTTGGTTTAAGGGTTGTAACCTGGCTCCCGGAGCAGTTCTGTGTCCTCTCTTCATTTATTGTCTTATTGCAACCTCTGTCATGCTCGTTATGTTTTACCTTACTTCAATTATTTATACTGGCCTTAACAATAAAGCTCAGGGGTCCAGTTTTGTTCAGACGAAGGGTTACAACCCCGGTCCTTGTTTGGTTTAAGGATTGTAACCTGGCTCCCGGAGCAGTTCTGTGTCCTCTTTTTGTTTATGGTCTTGTTACCTTATCAATAGTAATTGAGGCGGGTTTCTATTCAGGCGAAGGATTACAATTCCGGTCCTTGTTTGGTTTAAAGGTTGCAGTCTGGCTACTTGAATGGTTTCTCCGTGCTCAATATATTATTGTTATCTCAGTTATTATCAGTATCTTTTAATTACCTTTACTATTTATTTGTCATATGCTGGTTTTAGTTCCTAAGTGAAGCCTCCTTTGTGGTACTTGCTCTTTATGGGGTCTGACCCAGCTGGTTTTGTATGGCCAGATATCGGAGCAGCACCAGAGGATCTACCGACCTTCCAGCCAGATGGTGACCACCAGGCGTAACCCTGGCAACGAGTGGGTTTCTTTTTGTTCTCCCACTTTATTATAAAATTATTCTTTTAAGGCATTTAGCCGGCGAGCACGTGTTAGCTCGTATTGCATCTTTATTTACTGTCTGCCTACGGGCTGTAACATGATTAACAAATCCTAGAGTTGATCATGTATGACTAAACTCTTGCTAGTCCTCATATTTTGTACGACTAGCTTCATGATCATCCGAATATGTAATATATGGGATGCCTTACTATTGTAGATTTGGTGCTCTGACATCTTGTTACTATTATTTGCTTGCTTGAGATTGAGACAATAGGCTTGTTCATGACCATAGGAGACTGTTGGCTTGTACTTAAACCCTCATGTATCTAGACAGCCGTGACCGTATAGCGAGGTGGGTTATACTTCAATATACGTAGCTGGCTATGTACGCCCCCGCTCTCCAGTATTCTGGTTCTGGGGTGTGATATGGTTTTAGTGGTGGCCCATGCAGGTCTTGTAAATCAAGGTATGTGAGGGTTTGCCGAATAGATGTCTCAATCAGTACTCGTTCTTGATCTCTGCTCGTATCTTCTGAATCCCTGTAATCTTGACATGATCCCATGCTTGTATCGTTGATCTGTCCTGGTCCTTCCTTATTGTTCCCTATGTCGTCTTCTTCAGCGGCATTATTCCTGGACCTGCCGATCAGCAAGACGGAGCACCTCCCGCGGACCAGCAGCAACCTAGAGATCAAGCCCAGCATTCAGTAGTAGCCTCCAGAGTCATGCCTACCGAAGGAGAACCACCAATTCATCCCGTCCAGCCTACAGAGCCTGAGGATGGCACTTTGGTGGGTCTCATCAGGTCCCTATTAGCTTCCCAAGATCGTCGCGGAGATGCCTTACACCAGGCGGTGGCAGATGCTTTGACCAGAGGAGGTCATCAGGGTAATAGCGCGACCAACAGCTTCAAGCGCTTGAACCCTCCCTTCTTCGACGGCAGTAAAAATGTAATAGCTGCAGATGCATGGCTTCAGGACACAGAGGTGATTCTAGAAGTAGCCAGGACTCCAGAAGTCAAGAAGGTGGCCGTAGTGCGCCTGCAGTTATTAGATCTTGTCCACAGCTGGTGGGCGGCGCAGGCCGTTGGATTAGTGGCCCCTATTGCTTGGGCAGTATTCAGAGAGAGATTCCAGACTAAGTATTTCGATGCTGTAGCTCGATACGATCTACAGACAAGGTTCACCAATTTGAAACAGATGGGCAGGACGGTCGACGGATATGCGGTCGAGTTTTTGAGACTTAGTCGGTTTGCTCCCACCTTGGTAGCGACCGAGTTCGATAGAGCTTAGGGGTTCCAGCAGGGGCTTCATCTGGAGATTCTATTGGCGGTGGAGCAGTTTGAGCATCAGACTTTTGATACAGTGTTGAGAGCAGCCCGGAGGCATGAGTATACCTCCCAGAGGATCGTGGATAGGACCAGAGGTCGGAAGCGATCCCACAGCCAGATGAATCAGTCTTCAGTACCAGCCCGGCAGCCAGGGCTTTGACCATTGGAGCTCCGAAGCGGGTGGCCTCAGTAACGTCGGTTCAGCATTCAACCCCGATGCACCCTCAGCAGCAGAAGCAGAAGCAGTCTTCCGCAGTAGGATGTTCACACTGCGGGAAGCCAGGGCATGTGGTATCAGAATGTCGCAGAGCACAGGGTTTGTGCTTGGTTTGTGGTGCCCCGGACCATAGGGTTGGGAATTGCCCAAACATGGGGAGTTCACCAGCCTTCTCTAGTCCTTCAGTTAGAGGACCAACACCAGTCCAGCAGCAGCAGCAGCTGCAGTACCCGTTCCCGAGGCCATTGCCGACGCAGGCCCAGGCATTCCAGCAGCAGAGACCGCAGCAGTATGCCCAAGCCCAAGCCCTGATCCAGAGCAGGCAGAGAAATTTTCAACAGAGGGGACCCGCACCCAGAGGACATAGTCAAGTGCTGGCTTTGATCATGGAAGAAGAAGGAATAGCACCAGGTGAGGTAGTGGCAGGTACTATTCTCATCAACACCTTTCCAGCTTCAGTATTATTTAATTCTAGTGCCTCGCATTCATTTATGTCTGCACGATTCGCGACACGGGTAGGACTGGAGCCCGAGTCATTATCAGTAAGGCTCAATATACTTACTAGTAACGGACTTGTGGGAGTAGATAGAGTATTTTTCTCGTGTCGGATCGTAGTTAGCGGTAGAAAATTCTCCGCTAGATTGATAGAGTTCCCGATGGCCGATTATGATGTGGTCTTAGGGATGGATTAGTTGAGGGACCATGCTAGGATAGACTGCCATATTGGCAGGGTTATTTTTAGCATTCCAGACGAGCCGGAGTTTTCCTTCTCCCGAGGCGAAGTTGAACCTTCTCCTCCAGTATTGCGGATGGCAGTAGCAGTAGTGCAGTTACCTCGAATAGTCGAAGAGTTTCCAGATATTTTCCCCGAAGAGCTTCCAGGGATGCCGCCAGAGCAGGAGATCGAGTTCACCATCGACTTGATTCCCGGAATAGCCCCAGTGTCAGAGAGAGTCTACAGGATGGCGCCATCAGAGCTGGAGATATTGTACAAGATGATTGAAGAACTCAGAACCAAGGGATTCATTCGTGCTAGTGGATCGCCTTGGGGAGCCCCGATGCTTCTTGTGAAAAAAGGATAGTACGTCCAGATTATGTGTAGATTATCGTACCTTGAACTCAATGACAATCAAGAACAGATACCCTCTTCCGAGGATAAATGACTTGTTTGATCAACTCAAGGGGACAGCAGTGTTCTCGAAGATTGACTTGCGGTCAGGATACCATCAGATCAGAGTCAGAGAGCAGGACATCCCTAAGACAGCTTTCAGATCTAGGTATGGGCATTGGGAGTTCCTTATTATGCCATTTGGAGCAACCAATGTGCCGACTGTATTCATGGACCTCATGAATCGCATCTTCATGCCTTATTTGGATCAGTTCGCGATTGTGTTTCTAGATGACATCCTGGTCTACAGCAAAAGTGAAGCAGAGCATGAGCTGTAGGAACGAAATAGTAAAGCGTAATACTCTAGAGGGGGGGTGAATAGAGTTGGCAGCGGAATAATGCTAAATAAAAAATGTTAGCAGCACAATCACAGAATATTAATCACAACTGAAATAATGTAAAGGCAAAGTTAAGAGAGCAAATGCAAAGACAGCGATGTATACTGGTATCCCTCTGTTGAGGACTAATCCAGTCGGTAGAACTCTTGCTACCAGTTGAATCCACTATTAGAAAAATTGCAAGTTTTCTTACGAAGTCCTTGCAACTTCTACAACGCGAGCTTTGATACGAAGAACTCGTCCAACTTCAAATGTGAAGAGGTATTCTTCAATCAAGCCTTCTGATTACAATCTCTCAGAAACTTCTTGACCGTACCGCACTGGCCAATTGACTAGAGGATTGTAACTGGCTTGGGATCTGAAATTGAAAGCTCTAGAAAACTCTTTGGAAGACTGAAAGCTTTAGATAGAGAGAAGATAGAAAGTGAACGAGTGAGTTAAAATGATCGAAATCCTTCTCTATTTATAGGAGTTCCAAAGGCAGACTTCTGTCAGAATTCGGGCAGAACTCTATGAGCAAATCTCGGTCAAATCCGCAACTGCAGGAGGACCAAGTTCCAGAGATTCAAAATCACAACGGCCACTAACCGAACTCTGGCCGAACTCTGGCCGAGTTCTGTCAGGGTTAGGTTAGGGTTTTTAAAAATAGGTTTTGGTAATTTTTGAAAACCTTTTTGAAAACCTTTTTGTAAACATTTTGATAGGTCATTTTAAAAGCATTTTGAACTATTTTGGGGATAGCCTATTTGCCAGTACGACTCGGTGTACAAAATATTCCTAGACTCAAATAAAATGAAAATTACATTGCATAGGAAATACAGACTCGAGTAGGCAAACAGATCTTCAGTCTTGAACGGAGTGGATAGCCAATCTTGCTTATGTCCAAGAAACTGAGATGTCCCAACTAGCTTTGTATATCCAGACAGAGTTTGATCAATTATTAAAATCAGGTTGACCATATGACCAATGGGCCAACAATCTCCCCCATTTTGATAATTGACAAACTATGAATGATATAACATTAAGCTTGTTCAAAAAGAATCAAAACGTGAAATTGTTCATGTCCTGTATTTAACTCAAAAAAATATGTTAGATCTTTATTTTTCTCCCCCTTTGTCACTTAGCAAAATAATTGCACAAGAGAAGGCTCTCCCGCATTTAATGCAGAAGGCTCCCCTGCAATTAATGCATAAGGAACAAATATTGAGAAAACATAATAAATAAAACATAAAGAGTAGATATACATCATCACAGGCATGTAAAGTTTCTACAAATTATCATCACATGCATGCTATTGTCTCTAAAGAATATTATCATAGGCGTGCTATTGTTTCAAAAACATAAAAGAAATCTCAGGCATGCTATTTCACAGACAGTTTGTAATGAAGAAGCAGTATAAAGAGATAGTGCTTAAAACAAAGTGCTGAAAGAAACTGAAATATCATAAACGAAACACCATAAGCATGTCCATGAAAAAGTACTGAAAGCATACTACAAAGTGCTGATAAAATCAAAAGTACTGATAAAAAGAAATACTGATAAAAACTTGGAATGTTGGAGCATTTCCAAGTATACAATAGAATGTCACTAAAAAATCAAATCACATCTCCTCATCACTATCCTTGTCATCATCATCATCAGCAGCTCGGCCAGCATGACCGGAAGGACCAGCACCAGAAGTACCAGCGCCAGAAGGATGAGTAGGGGCGCCAGCATAGAACTCACCAACGTAGTCACGAGGTGCACGATACCAATCATAGGTGTTACCTGGCTGGAAGTAGGCATGGACAGCCTTATCCTCACAGCGGTAACCCGAAAAAGCTGGATCTCGAGGGATGGAGGCGGCAGAGTGACCAGTCTGGGCAAAACGCAGATCGACCAAGGAGTTTGCCATCGCCTGGTAACGGGTGACATCGCGGAACTCACGCTCGCGAGCCATGTCCGTCAATGAGACGTGCAAAGTAGATAAGTGCTGATGTATGCCCTCAAATGTCATGGCATACTGATGAGGTGGTGGAGGAGGTACAGTAGGAGGAGCAGTAGGTAGAGCTGAAGCAGTCCGGCTGCGACGAGATAGCTGAAGAAACTTGGGCTCAGAGTCCTGAGTACAAGTCGATAGATCGATCTCAAATCGCTGAAAGATACGAGAAAGAATCATCGCGTAAGAGAGATTTCGATCTCTAGCACGACATCGTCCCATCATCTGAATGATAGTCTTAGGGGTGGAAAAAGAAATCCCCTTAAGAATATGGTACATGGCGGACAGCTCAAGTGAGGTCACATCATCTTTGGAAGTGGATTTGGGAAGGATAGTAGAGTAGATGATGCGATACAATTCGTAGTTGAACAGGTTCAGGTTGTTAGCCTTGAACTTTCCAGAGCGTACTCTGTCAGGAGCACAGAGTTCCGCTTTGAAACTAGTGAGTGTCGTGCCTTCGGGAAAATCGAATTCCGTGATGTCTACTAGCGGTTCACCTTCATTGGGAATACCAAGAATCTCCGCTAGGAGGGCATCATCGAACTCGATGTCGATGCCTCCAACACGTGTGCTCACAACAAAAGTGTTAACTACGAGATTGTAATAGAATAAACAAATGGCATTAGTAGCTATCGAGAAGCACAGTTTAACAAATAGGTGTAACCCTAATACCTCAAACAAGTGACGATGATCGGGAAATACCGTCCATTTGATCGGAGCGCCACCGCATATGGATCGGGTGGAAAAATCACCGTACCATAATAGGGCTTGGTCGAGGGTTTGGAAGAAAAACCCATCGAAAGCGCCGTCGCTCGTTTGGATCAGCGAAAAGAGTGAATCCGTGTGTGGATTCGAAGACGACCCTTCCTCACTAGGAGTGGTCTTCTTCTTCCTCTTGAATGGATTAAATTTAGGTGCCATTGAAAATAAAAAGCACAAATTGAAAGGTGGAGAGAGAGGGAGTTATATCTCACGAAATTAGGATATGTTGTAGAGAATGTCGATCTCCGCACGATTCCAAATTTTAGAGAGATTTCACCAAGTAGATTGGAAGGAAAAGATTGGTGAAGAACTAGGGTTTGATGGCTCGGGTCGGCTGCTGGTGCTGTTTGAATTGGTTTGGAAGCAATGAAAGAGAAGAAGCTCTCGGGTTCTGGATATATACACAGATACCCTCAACCGAACTCGGGCCGAATTCGGTCAGAGTTCTGGCCGAATTCGCCTAGGGTTCTTCAAAGTTGATTTTTGCCACTTCTTTTTCATTGTCTCATTTCAAATATTTAATTCAAAGATTAGTTATTTTAGCCTTCAAATAACATATTTAATAGTATTTTATGAATTAAATGTCTTTACACAGCGACTGTCTCAGATTAGCTGTAGGAGTACTGTCCCAGCTGGCGGAGGTTCACCGGGGAACTCTTAAATACCGCTTCGCTTCAACCGTAGTTGTGGTGACAGACAGACTCTTTATTGGCTTGTCTCTAATACAGTTTTTGAGTATTGAGATATAATCATAAAACAAAATCAATTAATATTATTGACGTCCAAAATTCCTAATTTTCGACGTAAATAATTGAAACGATCTTCCGCTAGAGGTTTAGTGAAGATGTCAGCTAATTAATTTTCAGTATCTATGTACACAAGGTTTATATCTCCATTTTGATGATGATCTCTAAAAAAATGATGTCTAATCTCGATATGTTTAGTACGAGAGTGACATACTGGATTCTTAGTCAAATTAATAGTGCTCGTGTTATCACAGAAAATGGGAATATGTGTGTAAAATAAATCATAGTCTTCTAGGGTTTGTTTCATCCACAAAATCTGAGCGCAACAACGTCCTGCGGCGATGTACTCAGCCTCTGTTGTTGATAGGGCTACATAATTTTGCTTTTTACTAAACCAAGAGACTAAAGCTTTGCCTAAGAAATGACATGTGCCACTTGTACTTTTTCTATCAACTTTGCATCCAGCAAAATCTGCATCCGAATAACCAATAAGGTCAAAGGATTTAGTTTTGGGATACCACAAGCCAACAAAAGAAGTGCCTTTAAGGTATCGGAAGATATGCTTAACTGCGGACAGATGTGATTCCTTTGGGTTAGCTTGAAAATGTGCACACAGGCAAACACTAAACATTATATCTGGACGACTAGCAGTTAAATAAAGTAAACTACCAATCATACCTCGATACTTACGTGTGTCGACTGGCTTGCCTTGTTCATCTGAATCAAGCTTTGTTGAAGTTGCCATCGGAGTGCCAATAGGTTTGACATTGTCCAGATCGAACTTCTTTAGCAAGTCTTTTGTGTACTTGGCTTGATTTATGAATGTCCCATTATCAGTTTGTTTGATTTGCAATCCGAGAAAGAATTTCAGCTCTCCCATCATGCTTATTTCAAACTCATTCTGCATACACTTAGAAAATTCTTGACACAGAGATTCATTAGTAGATCCAAATATAATATCATCAACATAGATTTGAATTAAAAGCAGCTTGCCATTAAAAGATTTAATAAAAAGTGTAGTGTCAACCTTCCCTTTTGAAAAACCGTTATCAAGTAGAAAAGAGCTTAGACGATCATACCAAGCACGAGGGACTTGTTTTAAACCGTATAGAGCTTTCTTCAACTTGAAAACATGATCTGGGTTTTTAAAATCCGTGAAACCTGGAGGTTGTGCTACAAAAACTTCTTCTTTTATAAAACCATTTAAAAAAGCACTCTTCACATCCATTTGAAAAAGTTTGAAATCATGAAAACATGCAAATGCACATAACATACGAATGGATTCTAATCTCACAACTGGGGCATAAGTCTCATCGTAGTCGATACCTTCTTCTTGATTGTATCCTTGAGCTACGAGTCGAGCCTTATTAAGAGTCACTAAACCATTCTCATTCAGTTTGTTTCGGAATACCCAACGGATGCCAATGACCGGATGATCAACAGGCCTGGGAACAAGTTCCCAAACTTGATTCCGTTCAAATTGGTTTAATTCCTCTTGCATAGCATCTATCCAAAAACTATCACTACATGCTTCATCAATAGTTTTGGGTTCTAGCTGTGAAATAAATGCAATACTAGAAACAATATCTCTACAGGATGTACGAGTACTTACTCCCTTGGTAATATCACCAATTACCAAATCCTTTGGATGATTTGCTATAAATTTCAACCTTTTTGCTTCATTCTGACAGTAGCTGGTTCCTGGATCTTCTCTATGTGGTTCAGCTAGTGTAGAGCTTGGTTGAGAATCAGCTGGAGTTGAGCTTGGTACAGATGTATCTTCGTCATTGTCATCAATCGTCATTTGATTTAATTCATCAAAGTTGACATTGATTGACTCTTCGATGATCATGGTACGTTTGTTGAAGACTCTGTATCCTTTGCTCTTGGCCGCATAACCTAAGAATATACCTTCATCGGCCTTTTCATCAAATTTTCCCAATTTGTCTTATGTGTTAAGAATAAAACATTTACAACCAAAAATTCTAAAGTATGAAACTGAAGGAATTCTATCAAACCATAACTCAAATGGAGTCTTCTTCGATTTGGGTCGAATTAGAACTCTATTGAGAACAAAGCAAGCTGTGTTGACAGCTTCAGCCCAGAAATATTTGGGTAGACTAAACTGGTTTAACATCACTCTAGCCATTTCGGTTAGAGTTCTGTTCTTACGTTCCACAACTCCATTTTGTTGTGGAGTCCTAGGGCAGGAGAACTCATGAATAAAACCGTGTGTGTCACAAAATTGCTCAAAATTAGCATTCTCGAATTCACCACCATGATCGCTTCTTATGCGAGTGATCATGTAACCTTTTTCATTTTGTACTTTCTTGTAAAAGGCGACAAATTCGGATAATACATCATTCTTGCGTGTCAAGAAATATACCCACGTGTATCTAGAGAAATCATCTACAATTACGAAAGCATAAAGTTTACCTCCGAGGCTAGCAACTCTGCTAGGACCAAATAAGTCCATATGAAGCAATTGTAGAGGTCTAGTAGTACATATTGCGTTTACTGACTTGAAAGTGGATCTGGTAGCTTTGTTCCTTTCACATTGACTGCATACCGAATCCTTTTTGAATGTAATGTCCGGTAAACCGTGTACTAGCTTCTTTGTGGATAATCTTGATATTGTATCCATATTAGCGTGACCGAGTCTCATATGCCACAGATGACTCTCATCACTCTTGGCCATTAAGCATCTACCTGAAATGTTAGTTTCTTCTAACAAATAGAAAACATATATATTGTCTTCCCTGATACCTTCAAAGATAGTACTACCAGTTGAGCCATCAACTATAGTACATTTGTCTTTGCCAAAGTTGATGCCATAACCATGATCAGCTAGATGACTTATGCTGAGTAGGTTATGTTTCAACTCGGTAACCAGACAGACATCCTTAATTACAGGATAGGGAGACTTACCAACATCACTGATACCAATAATATACCCTTTCAAATTATTACCGAAGGAGACATAGCCTTCCTTCTTTTTCTTCGACAGTGTTGCAAATAGGGTAGCGTCACCGGTCATATGCCGTGAGCAACCGCTGTCGAGGATCCATTTGCTTCTAGCATGTGAAGGGTGTTCCACCTACAAAACAGTTTGCAGATGAAACCTTTGGTACCCATTTCTTGTAGGGTCCTGAAATGTTAGCTTTAGGTATCCAAGCATAAATATTTAGATCTACAAGCTTTCTCATTCTACATGTAGATGATATATGACTAATGAGGCCACAATAATGACATTGTGCATGTCGAGTGTTGAAAGCTGAGTGGTATGCATGGTTGGTAGATTTGGGTTTTCTAGTATAGAAGAAAGCATACCTATAATCTTGTTTGGGCTTGACCTTTTGGGGTAAAGGTTTGATAGGGTTAGGTCTGACAGTGTTTGGCTTGGGAATGTTCCGATTTTTCGGTAAGTGACACGTGTTAGGGTAGGAAGCAGCAGGCTCGGGCTGTTTTCCTAACCTAATTTCCAATCTTTTGGAAGTGTCATACAACTTAGTATAATCAGAAGTAAGTGATTCCATTCTGATTTGTGCACATTGAAGACTTTTCTTCTCTATAGAAAGTTCTTCCTTGAGTTGGTCAATAATTTTGTCTTTCTCTTCAGATGACTTGGTAGTCTCGTGTAATAAGAGCTTTATTAAAGAAAGCTCACCAGACTCACTAACATTATTTCTAACCTCAGCTAGTAGGTCGGTAAGTCTACCTATTTTACCTTTGTACTCTTTGAGTACCTTCTTAGAGGTCTGATACTTACTACGCAGTTTCCTGTAATCAGTTATCAGGTCATTGAAGGCATCTCCTAATTGCTCAAAGGTGAAGTCATCATAAGTTTCTACAGGTTCAGTAGGTACCTGATCGGTTGCCATGAAGCATACATTTGCAGCGTCCTCTGAGTGTTCGTCTTCTGAGTCGCTGGCTTCACTCTCATGCCATATGCTGGTGTTGTCATATTTCCGAGATGTTGATCTTTTCAGGTTCCCTTTTTCATACCTGTTGTTCTTCTTGCTCGATAATGAGTTTGTGGGACAATCCTTCTTCATGTGTCCCTTCTTCTTGCAGCCATAACAAACAGCATCTTCTTGGTACCAGTTGTTGCTGTTGTTCTCTTTGACTCTCTTCTTATGTCTCATGAATCTTTTGAACTTCCTTGCTAGGAGAGCTTGATCTTCAGCGTCAGATCCACTGCTGTCTGAGTCATCTTCAGCAGCTTTTCTGTGCTGAGCCTTGAGGGCGATAGTCTTCTCCTTTGGTGCAGGATCTTCAAAATCTTGTAGCTCCAGTTTATGAGTGAGTAGTTTACCCATGAGTACTTCAAGGGACATAGTAGTGAGGTCGTTCCCTTCAATGATTGCAGTAGCCTTTGGAATCCAGTTCTTGGTGAGAGCTCGCAGGAGTTTGCGAATCTTTTCATGGTTACTGTAATCTTTGCCTAGGGAGGACAAAGGATTTACAATATCCAAAAATCTCTCGAACATTTGTGTAACTGTTTCGTTGGGCTTCATTTTGAACGTCTCGTATTCTTGAGTAAGTCTGCTGACTTTAGATTCCTTGACTTGAGTCGTGCCTTCATGTGTGACTTCGAGTAGCTTCCATACTTCAATAGCCGTTGTGCAGACAGACACCCTGTTAAATTCAGTTCTGTCTAAAGCACAAAAGAGAGCATTAATGGCACGTGCGTCAAGACTGGCCCTTTTTTTTTCTTTCTCTGTATATCTGCTATGGGGTTTTTCAACTAAAACTCCATCAACATTTATACGAGGTGGCTTTTGATAGCCATCAAGAACAATGGACCATAAATCAAAATCAAGAGATTTCAAGAAGAAACTCATCCGTGTTTTCCAATATGTATAATTTGTACCATCAAACAGTGGGGGTCTGTTTGTGGCCTGTCCTTCACTTGTGAATTTCACAGTTGCCATGTGTTGTAATGTGATCTATATAACAGTTAATTAAAATAAATAAATAATTGCACTATTACCTTTGCTTTACCTGTAACACCTGCTTTGATACCAATTGTAGGAACGAAATAGTAAAGCGTAATACTCTAGAGGGGGGGTGAATAGAGTTGGTAGCGGAATAATGCTAAATAAAAAATGTTAGCAGCACAATCACAGAATATTAATCACAACTGAAATAATGTAAAGGCAAAGTTAAGAGAGCAAACGCAAAGACAGCGATGTATACTGGTATCCTTCTGTTGAGGACTAATCCAGTCGGTAGAACTCTTGCTACCAGTTGAATCCACTATTGGAAAAACCGCAAGTTTTCTTTCGAAGTCCTTGCAACTTCTACAACGCGAGCTTTGATACGAAGAACTCGTCCAACTTCAAATGTGAAGAGGTATTCTTCAATCAAGCCTTCTGATTACAATCTCTCAGAAACTTCTAGACCGTACCGCACTGGCCAATTGACTAGAGGATTGTAACTGGCTTGGGATCTGAAATTGAAAGCTCTAGAAAACTCTTTGGAAGACTGAAAACTTTAGATAGAGAGAAGATTAAAAGTGAATGAGTGAGTTAAAATGATCGAAATCCTTCTCTATTTATAGGAGTTCCAAAGGCAGACTTCTGTCAGAATTCGGACAGAATTCGGGCAGAACTCTATGAGCAAATCTCGGTCAAATCCGCAACTGCAGGAGGACCAAGTTCCAGAGATTCAAAATCACAACGGCCACTAACCGAACTCTGGCCGAACTCTGGCCGAGTTCTGTCAGGGTTAGGTTAGGGTTTTTAAAAATAGGTTTTGGTAATTTTTGAAAACCTTTTTGAAAACCTTTTTGAAAACCTTTTTGTAAACATTTTGATAGGTCATTTTAAAAGCATTTTGAACTATTTTGGGGATAGCCTATTTGCCAGTACGACTCGGTGTACAACATATTCCTAGACTCAAATAAAATAAAAATTATGTTGCATAGGAAATACAGACTCGAGTAGGCAAACAGATCTTCAGTCTTGAACGGAGTGGATAGCCAATCTTGCTTATGTCCAAGAAACCGAGATTCCCAACTAGCTTTGTATATCCAGACAGAGTTTGATCAATTATTAAAATCAGGTTGACCATATGACCAATGGCCAATATGAGCAGCATCTCAGAGTTGTTCTTCAGGTTCTCCGAGAGCACCAGTTGTATGCCAAGTTTAGTAAATGCGAGTTCTAGCTCGATCGCATTTCGTACTTGGGTCATATCATCACCAGAGGAGGAGTAGAAGTGGATCCCCAAAAGATTGTGGCCATTGAGACATGGCCAGTGCCCAGCACGGTTGCAGAAGTTCGCAGTTTTCTTGGATTGGCCGGCTACTACCGTCGATTTATTTCAGATTTTGCTCGAATTTCAGCGCCATTGACCCAGTTGACCCGCAAGGATGTGCAGTTTGCTTGGACAGCAGAGTGCCAGGATTCTTTTGAGAAGTTGAAGCGAGGCTTGATGACGGAACCCATTCTCACACTTCCAGATGGAACTGGAGGATTCTCAGTATATTGCGATGCTTCAGGCAGAGGCCTAGGATGTGTTCTGATGCAGCATGGGAAGGTAATAGCTTATGCATCACGACAACTTTGTGATCATGAGAGAAATTACCCAACCCATAACTTAGAATTGGCAGCAGTAGTGTTTGCACTTAAGTTGTGGAGGCACTACTTGTACGGAGATAGGGTGGAGATTTTCACCGACCACAAGAGCCTGAAGTATGTGTTCACCCAGAAGGATCTCAACATGCGTCAGAGGAGGTGGCTGGAGCTACTTGTGGATTATGATGTCAACCTGTAGTATCACCCAGAAAAGTCTAACATTGTTGCAGATGCATTGAGCAGGAGAGCCGGAGTTTATTTCCTAACAGCGCAACCAGAGCTCTTAGCCGATCTTCAGAAGATGGGTATAGAAGTTGTTCTCCCTTCCAGTGTGGCATTGATGGCCAGCATGCAAGTTCAGTCCACTATAGTCGAGAGAATCCGGATGGCGCAGTCGGCAGATTCCAAGCTTCAGCGACTCAGAGCAGAATGTGAGGCAGGACGAAGACCAGAGTTATGTATCCATGAAGACGGTACACTTCGACATGGGAAGCGTCTTTGGGTACCCAGTAGAGATATCAGACAGGAGATCATGACAGAGGCTCACAGTTCGCAGTATTCCATTCATCCCGGCGGTACGAAGATGTACCGTGATATCCGTAAGCACTTTTGGTAGAATGGCATGAAAAAGAAGATAGCCTGGTTTGTCTCTTAATGTTTGGTTTGTCAACAAGTTAAAGCCGAACATCAGAGGCCAGTTGGACTTCTTCAGCCCTTGCCAATTCCAAAATGGAAGTGGAAGCATATAACCATGGATTTCGTGACTGGATTACCTAGATCCCCGGCTGACAGAGATGCTATTTGGGTTATTATAGACAAGCTCACGAAGGTGGCTCATTTTCTCCCGTTCAGAGTCGGTCAGCCGACGGCTCAGCTAGCAGAGATGTATCTCAGGCAGTGTTACGCCCCACTCCCGTAGGAGCGATCGTCCTCGCTAAGGCGTATTGCCGCACGAGCCTAGATTGCGCTCGTGAAAGGCAGTTTCATAACGGCCGATTACATCGGCGGCGACGGGGTCGTCCCACAGAAGTCCCAAGCAGAAATATTGAAACATGCAACGAAATTTAAGAACAAATACATATGAACACAAGTCTTTCAAAAGAAGCTCTTTATTGATATTGAATACAAGATTACATTTGTGGGCGCAAGGCCAAATTACAAGTCTCTCGTGCTCACTTTTCTCTCGATTACAAGTCACTCTGCTCTCTCATCTCTCGATTACAATGCTTGAGCCAGCGGAAGCTTCGGAAGGCGATGTCCATACATTATGTCATGTATAAGTCTTCAGTCCACGCGACCGCACGCTTCGAATCGCCAAGGAACTCCGTACCTCGATGCATCCAAGCGAGCTCCACGCCACGAGCTTCTACCTGTGCCTGTACATCAATACTGTATGGGTGTCAGTACTCAACTGTACTGGTGGAGTGAGCTCCTCGCCCACCCATACAAAACCAACACGTTTCATTTACTTTGTGCAACATAAACCCTTTTTTGATTGTCTTTCTATTCTTGTCTTAGGATCAGTTTTAGGACCGACGCCTTTGTATACTTGTGTCAAAGGACCATCCCGTGCTTGCACAACGACGTTAACTCATACTTTTGCCTTAGACCCTTGTCGTCCCAATAACGTTAACCTATCAAGTCGTGTTTGCCTTACGACCATAATCAGAGACGCAACTACACGAAAGACTCCATTTTCTTGCCTCTAGACCTTTCTCGTGCTTGTATTGTCGACGCACCGACTTATACTTGTCCTTTGAGCCAAACTCTGGGACGTAGCGACTCAGTCGTGCCATAACTCGATTCGTGCTTCAATATCTCCGAGGCAGTGCCTCCTTGACTACACTTTAGTTGTGACAACGCGGTCGTTCCTCATATTTCGAGGTCGTGCCCAGCAACTCAACGTAACTTTACACAACTTGCCCTACGGCCCTTCTTGACTTAACTCACAACAGCTCAAGCCTAACTCATGCAACTCTATGCCAACAACTTAACACTCGACGCCATATCTCGTGCCGAAGCACGCTGCCTTCGTTATAGCCAAATCTTAGGCCCAGACCTTGTGTTCTCTAACTTCATACATATCCAACTCAACTCAATCCAAAGGCACACACGCGGATTGTCGCCCGTGCCGACACATCTATATGAAAGGTCACTGGCATTAACTAGCCATCGTAGACATAGCCTGGCATTCGGGACCCTTGTACCGTCGGTTGCGATCCTCGATGCAAGTCCCCGACCTACCGATTGCCTATTACCCAGCTCGGCTATAACCTGTTCTTCCTAGGCCGAGTCGGTGTCCATAGCCCAGGGCTGCCGCTCGAAGAACCATCGCCCTTGTCGACAAGTTGTCCATGACCACGCGCCTACGCTAACTTCTAGACTTAACGTAATGCATGGTCTCATCATTATCACTTAGTTCCTTTGCTTTACTCTTTATATACTTTCTTTGCAGAGCCTAAACCAGGGTTGCCTCAGCGACTGAACCACAGTCCCGACATATTTTCTCTCGGCGACTAACCATCGCTTAGACTTAACATTCTTTGAACTCGGGGAACGGCTACTGCATAGCCTTCCAACTTAACTTGAACACAACGTGTTTTCTTAAGTATCGACCGACCGTGGCTAACTGTCCACTGAACCAACCGTGGCTCATGCCTCTAAACCGACTCGTGTTCTAAGCAACGCTGTCGCCCAAGTCATACCTTATATGACGAGCCTTGGGATCGTGGGACTATTTAACTTGACAACCGCATAATGAGCGGGACAGCACTTGGAATGACTTAGGTCGACCGACATAACTTTGCCTAACTTACTCAAGCCTACAACTTAACCCGAGGGACGAACAAAGGCTATGCCAAGCCTTGCGTAGTGGAACCGTGCACGCTTTATCAAGCGTTTATGCGGGCGACGCCTACGACTTAGGCAAGTTCATAGTTTTGTGTCAAAGATCAACTTTTCTTCTCCCAAGCCACGGGACAAAGGACCGAGTGTCATTTTCAAAGCACGCCGTGCACCAACTCTAAGCCGACCGTGGGACGTTTTCCATGTTCTAACTCATTTCGACCCGTCGAGATTATTCTCTTAGCTATGTGGATTCGTCTCTTTTATTATTAAGCCTACTTGTGCAAGTTGAAAACACGATTTATTATGTGAAGGCAAAGATAAGGCAAGTTCACCGAAACTACCCCACCTGAGCGAGCGGTCATCTTGACCGAGCGAGCCTTCGAGCAGCCGTTGCAAGGCTAAGGCCGAACACCATCGGCGTTTCGATTCCTTCGATTGACTTTGTGGGACGGGGCACGACAACATACACCACTCAGAACAAGTCTCGTCCTCGAGACTTTCTTGAAGGCAAGCCATCCTACTATTTCTATGGCCAAGACTTAATCGAGCCTAGATACGGGACTATAACAGTCGAGCGAGATATGCCTACGCATTTTCTTGAGTCCGAGCCACGCTCGCACTATTATCATTCTTTTCGTTAACATGATTTCAAGATCTCGACACACTCCTATCTTTCAAGTCTTGCTTGAACTCATTGTATCACTTGGCTGGATCGTGCACGCATTCCAAGCGTCCCCAAAATACATGCATTCAGCCAAGCCGTATGATAGAGAATTTGTCATTCTCACTCGAGTCGCCTCGTGCACATACCCAGGCGTCCCTAAAATATATGCATGTCAGCCGAGTCTCGTGAGTAGGGTTTCCTACGTTCGTGATTCATGCTATCCATTCAAACCAATTCTCAAGATCAATTCTTCGATTGATAACTCTGCAACAGGGGCGTTTTGCCTAACCGTTAGGCCAATCTTTATGAGGCTAAGTCAATGTCAGGATTGGAATCATAGTTCCCCAACGATAATGCCAACACTGACCCCAATCCTAGGGTCAAACCAAAGTCGGTAGTACGAGATTTTCTACCCAAGCTCGCGTCACTCAGATTTCTAAACATCGAGCACGATCACCTATTCGCATTACGCATTCGTTGCACGTATTCGAATCCATTCTAATCACCAATTCTAACCAATTCATGTATTCGGTCACGAGGTCATCTAGCTCGACAATACGTTGTGCCCCAATCTCACGCGAGTCCGATTATCCATTGAGGTTCATGAATCACCATGCAACACTCCCACGGAATAATCATTCTTATCGGGACGTAACTCTTGTTTGAGTCTAGACTTGTTCATTCTCGATACACGGATTGTACCTACTCAATCCTCAAGTTTAATTCTTCAAGCACACAAATCCATTCTCGAGTCACCTTCGCGTCAAACCACAAATCGAAGCACACAAATTGTCACGCCAAGCTAGGTTAATCACCCCCGCTGTATGAATCACCATACCAGTGCTCACGCGGAGTGATCATCTCAAATCGGTGCGACGCATGTACGAGGCTGAAGTTACGCTCGCATAAGATAAGAATGTCGAAGTTGTGGTTATCGATGAAGCAAATACAAACGTTTCATTTTCATCCAAGCCAAGATTTCAATTTGATAGTCTGACCGTCATTCATTCAACCAGAAAATCCTCGAGCCAAGTTTTATCCTTTCTTCGACACGTTTCGATATCCCGAGTATAGCATCCGTCGGAGCAATAACATTTGCACGATCGTTATTAGCCGAGTCCGAGTACCCCCGAGTTATCGCATATCGATCTTTGATACGCCTCAATACCATCGACGATATGCGTAACCTGACGATCTTCCTTTGCAACCAATTTCGAGTCGTACGTTAATGCTGTTGTCCGAGTTGGATATTCCACAATTTTCTCGATATTCAAGATCAAGTTTGATCGCTATTCCTCAAGCTCGTTTCAAGATCGTCGTTCAAAACTCGAGTCACTTTTTATTGAATCAATCCGAAATCGTACGCACGATCCTCTAAGTTTCCTCGATCAAGACATTCACTAGTATTCATCGTTCCCAATCATTTTCTAACTCGCATTGCATATTGACAAGTTGTCTAAACGATATCTCGTTCGGGACATTTGGAGTCACGACCAACTAAGCGTGATGCATTCTAAGGCTTTGCACGATCGCATCGCCTCGTCGACATACTCGAAATCCTCAATCTTCGCTCGAATGATTTCCAAGAAAAGTCCATACACCACTCGGATTCGAGCCATACGATGTAGTCCTCAATCACGTTCGCATCATTTGCTAAGACATCCTTCCGATTCGTTTGTCAAATCTCTAGCGTATTCGCTCACGTCGTATCGATGCGCTAGGTCGACCGCACTATTTGTCAAAATCCAAGTCAATCTTCCGTGTACACCTAAGCATTAACTCGATAGCGTTCCTATCGATAGACCCTCTAAGTGTAGCTTTGTTCCCGGCCGAGCGGTACTTGATATCGCTCGCAACTCGTTTGCACCAAAAGTCGAAGTGCGCGATACGCGACGCAACTTAGCCAAAAGGCCGTACGCATGGCTATCTCGTGCGGACTATGTCATGCAGACTATGTTCAAGTTTGCATGCTCAATTGCTAACATCGACGTAGGACTATTTGGGCACGCAAGCAACTTTTGCTAACAATAGCATGTGTTTTCATTCAAGACAAGTTGACACCGTTCGACACAAAGGCCGTCGCCTATCGATGCATTCGATTGAACGCTTGTACGAGCTTTTGAAAATATTTAGACTTATTGTATGGACATGCCGAGGGACATTCGAGAGAGTGTACACACTTCTTTAACAACGACGAGCTTTCCAAACTGAGAAATCGACGTGAAGTCCAAGGACGTAAAGCCGTGCTCTGTTACCATTATGTCACGCCCCGCTCCCGTAGGAGCGATCGTCCTCGCTAAGGCGTGATACCGCACGAGCCTAGATTGCGCTCGTGCAAGGCAGTTTCATAACGGCCGATTACATCGGCAGCGACGGGGTCGTCACACAGAAGTCCCAAGCAAAAATATTGAAACATGCAGTAGAATTTAAGAACAAATACACATGAACACAAGTCATTCAAAAGAAGCTCTTTATTGATATTGAATACAAGATTACATTTGTGGGCGCAAAGCCAAATTACAAGTCTCTCGTGCTCACTTTTCTCTCGATTACAAGTCACTCTGCTCTCTCTCATCTCTCGATTACAATGCTTGAGCCAGCGGAAGCTTCGGAAGGCGATGTCCATACATTATGTCATGTATAAGTCTTTAGTCCACGCGGCCGTATGCTTCGAATCACCAAGGAACTCCGTGCCTCGACGCATCCAAGCGAGCTCCATGCCACGAGCTTCTACCTGTGCCTGCACATGAACACTGTGTGGGTGTCAGTACTCAACTGTACTGGTGGAGTGAGCTCCTCGCCCACCCATGCAAAACCAACACGTTTCATTTACTTTGTGCAACATAAACCTTTTTTCGATTGTCTTTCTATTCTTGTCTTAGGATCAGTTTTAGGACCGACGCCTTTGCATACTTGTGTCTAAGGACTATCTCGTGCTTGCACAATGACGTTAACTCATACTTTTGCCTTAGACCCTTGTCATGCCAATAACATTAACCTATCAAGTCGTGTTTGCCTTACGGCCATAATCAGAGATGCAACTACAAGAAAGACTCCATTTCCTTGCCTCTAGACCTTTTTCGTGCTTGTATTGTCGACGTACCGACTTATACTTGTCCTTTAAGCCAAACTCTGGGACGTAGCGACTCAGTCGTGCCATAACTCGATTCGTGCTTCAATATCTCCGAGGCAGCGCCTCCTTGACTACACTTGGGTTGTGACAACGCGGTCGTTCCTCATATTTCGAGGTCGTGCCCAGCAACTCAACGTAACTTCACACAACTTGCCCTACGGCCCTTCTTGACTTAACTCGCAACAGCTCAAGCCTAACTCATGCAACTCTATGCCAACAACTTAACACTCGACGCCACATCTCGTGCCGAAGCACGCCGCCTTCGTTATAGCCAAATCTTAGGTCCAGACCTTGTGTTCTCTAACTTCATACATATCCAACTCAACTCAATCCAAAGGCACACACGCGGATTGCCGCCCGTGCCGACACATCTATATGAAAGGTCACTGTCATTAACTAGCCATCGTGGACATAGCCTGGCATTCGGGACCCTTGTACCGCCGGTTGCGATCCTCGATGCAAGTCCCCGACCTACCGATTGCCTATTACCCAGCTCGGCTATAACCTGTTCTTCCTAGGCCGAGTCGGTGCCCATGGCCCAGGGCTGCCGCTCGAAGAACTATCGCCCTTGTCGACAAGTTATCCATGACCACGCGTCTACGCTAACTTCTAGACTTAACGTAATGCATGGTCTCATCATCATCACTTAGTTCCTTTGCTTTACTCTTTACATACTTCCTTTGCAGAGCCTAAACCAGGGTTGCCTCGGCAACTGAACCACAGTCCCGACATATTTTCTCTCGGCGACTAACCATCGCTTAGACTTAACATTCTTTGAACTCGGGGAACGGCTACTGCATAGCCTTCCAACTTAACTTGAACACAACGTGTTTCCTTAAGTATCGACCGACCGTGGCTAACTGTCCACTGAACCAACCGTGGCTCGTGCCTCTAAACCGACTCGTGTTCTACGCAACGCTGTCGCCCAAGTCATACCTTATATGACGGGCCTTGGGATCGTGGGACTATTTAACTTGACAACCGCAGAATGAGCGGGACAACACTTGGAATGACTTAGGTCGACCGGCATAACTTTGCCTAACTTACTCAAGCCTACAACTTAACCCGAGGGACGAGCAAAGGCTATGCCAAGCCTTACGTAGTGGAACCGTGCACGCTTTATCAAGAGTTTATGCGGGCGACGCCTACGACTTAGGCAAGTTCATAGTTTTGTGTCAAAGACCAACTTTCCTTCTCCCAAGCCACGGGACAAAGGACCGAGTGTCATTTTCAAAGCACGCCGTGTACCAACTCTAAGCCGATCGTGGGACGTTTTCCATGTTCTAACTCATTTCGACACGTCGGAATTATTCCCTTAGCTATGTGGATTCGTCTCTTTTATTATTAAGCCTACTTGTGCAAGTTGAAAACATGATTTATTATGTGAAGGCAAAGATGAGGCAAGTTCACCGAAACTACCCCACCTGAGCGAGCGGTCATCTTGACCGAGCAAGCCTTCGAGCAGCCGTTGCAAGGCTAAGGCCGAACACCATCGGCGTTTCGATTCCTCCGATTGACTTTGTGGGACGGGGCACTACAGGCAGATCGTCAGGCTTTACGGTATACCAGTCAGTATCACCTCGGACAGAGATTTAAGATTTACGTCACACTTTTGGCGTAGCTTACAAGAGAGTTTGGGAACTCGCCTCCAGTTCAGCTCCGCTTATCATCCGCAGACTGATGGCCAGTCAGAACGCACGATCCAGACTCTCGAAGATATGTCGAGATCTTGTACACTCGACTTCGGTGGTTCGTGGAAAGATCACCTGCACCTGGTGGATTTCTCTTACAATAATAGTTTCCAAGCTAGTATCCAGATGGCACCGTTCGAGGCACTGTATGGTAGGAAGTGCCGATCCCCGCTAGCATGGGATGATGTCGGAGAGAGACAGATGCTTGGTCCGGAAATGATTGCTCAGACCGTTGAAGTGGTCAGAAGAGTCAGAGATCATCTTCGAGTTGCCCAAGATCGGCAGCGTCATTAGGCCGATTCTCATCGACGACCCCTTGAATTCTCGGTCGGCGACCATATATTCCTGAGGATTTCGCCTAACCGTGGCATCATTCGTTTCGACGTACGGGAAAAGCTTAGTCCTAGGTATATGGGGCCGTTCGATATTCTGGAGCGAGTAGGTGATGTGTCATATCGTCTCGCTCTTCCGCTGTCACTAAGAGAGGTGCATGACGTGTTCCATGTATCTCAACTACGACGGTATATCCCGGACCCGAGCCATATCCTGGATCATTCGGAATTGGTTGTTGGTACCAACCTTTCGTATGAGGAGATGCCCGTGTCTATATTGGACCGGAGAGAGAAGATACTCAAGAACAAGACTATTAGTTTAGTTCGAGTTGCTTGGGGTCATCACTCTTTGGGTGAGTCAACGTGGGAGCGTGGGGATGATATCCGATCGCGATATCCCGACCTGTTTGACTCGTAAGGTATAATGTCTTCCTTATGCCTTATGCTTTCAATTCCTTGCTTGAATAAATGACTGCATGATAGACTGCTTGTTATAGCTTACGATTATTATATCTTGTCCTTGCAATTCTAGCCTATTGATTAAATTCCGAGGATGGAATTCTTTTAAGGAGGGTAGAGTTGTAATGCCTGTAGTTCGTATTACGTATCTTGGAATACGTGTACATATTTCCTCTTGTATTGCATATCTCTTGGCTTGGCTTAGTTTATTTTGGGTTGGTTAGGCTAGGCTTGGGTTACCTTGGTTCATCATGAACCAAGGGGAGAACTCCTACCTACCACCCCCATCATCCTTTATTAACCCATTCTTTCACTCTCTCTCTTTATTATTCTTCTTCTTCTTCTCCATATTTACTCGTCCACCTACCAGGGAAGAGAGCTTGGCAAGTGCAACTTGCTTCATGAGGGATCTTAAGTTTTATTGTTCCATTCTCTTCTTTACTTGATTCTAAGCCTCTTTAGAACTTGGCATCTTTGGATTTGATGGATGAATTCTTGTAGATCTAAGTTTGTAACTTTTTGGTTTTTCTTGGTTTTGATCTCTAAAACTTGGTTATTTTCGAAAACTAATAGTTTTATGTTGTAGAGAATTCAATTTCATGCAGTTTTGGCTTTTGTTTCGCTTGATTTCGACTTCGGATGAGGAAGTTATGGCCATAGCAAGTTTTTAGGACTTTCATGGCTGAACTTGCTGTTTGGGGACGATGAATCCCATGCGCCGGGAATCCCATGTGCCGTGAAGTCCCGGCAACGCATCCCTTAACTCCGAACGTGTCATGCACGTAGGTTCCCTACGCACATGTACTGAAGACGCAACGTGGGTTTTCCATGCGCCAATGGTGCAGGAATCTCATGCGCCGATGGTGCAGGAATCCCATGCGCCGATGGTGCAGAAATCCCATACGCCGATTGTGCAGGAATCTCATACGCCGATGGTGCAGGAATCCCATGCGCTGATTGTGCAGGAATCTCATGCGCCGATGGTGCAGAAATCTCATGCGCCGATTGTGCAGGAATCTCATGCACCGATGGTACAGGAATCCCATGCGCCGATTGTGCAGGAATCTTATGCGCCGATTGTGCAGGAAACCCATACGCCGGAATTGCTCTATTTTTCTGTTTTTGCCTGTTTAAGTTATTTTGTAGCTAGAATCTTGAAAAACTCAAAACATGAAAGTTGTAGATCTTTTTCTTGGCTTCAAGAATATGTCACTAGTTATTTTATGCAAGTTTCTCTCATTCATGATAATGTAAGAATATAACCCGATAGTGGCCCGCCGTGGCGCACTCTTAACCAGTAAACTGACATGATATATCATGACATGCTGTTATGACAGCTAGTCTGAAATGACAAGTATGAAAGACCTGGACACCGTATGTGATTGTATTTGTACAAATAAATTGGTACTGTCTTGCACATGTCTAGGATAGGGATCCCTGAGTACCACGGTCAGGGATACCTACTGCAATTGACTAAGGCTAATAAACTAGAATAATTCAGTCGTCATGAAGAGATTTCCCAGCTACAGGCAATCCCGTTATCTGGGCGCACTAACGGACTTGTAGCCTACCGACGAGTAGGGCACATTTCCAGCACACAGTCATGTGGTGCACCCTTTATAAACGGTCATTCGACCCGGATAACCTGGATGGTCTGCAGGGCTTGTGGCTGTTGGGATAATCTCGTTGCATCTTGCTAGTAACCAGGCCTGTGATAACCCTAGTTAGTTAAATTATCAAGCCGTACTCCTTGCTTGGCCGTGATTGATTGAATGAAGTTTATTCTAGCTTAGTCTTATCCTGATCCTGTGCAAGATTGTGACAGGACATGATTATTGATGCTTGCCTTAACAATAACGATCGGGGGTCCAGTTCTGCTCAGGCGAAGGGTTACAACCATGGTCCTTATTTGGTTTAAGCGTTGTAACCTGGCTCCCGGAGCAGTTCTGTGTCCTCTCTTCGTTTATTGTCTTATTGCAACCCCTGTCATGCTCGTCATGTTTTACTTTACTTCAATTATTTATACTGGCCTTAACAATAAAGATCAGGGGTCCAGTTCTGTTCAGGCGAAGGGTTACAACCCCGGTCCTTGTTTGGTTTAAGGATTGTAACCTGGCTCCCGGAGCAGTTCTGTGTCCTCTCATTGTTTATGGTCTTGTTACCTTATCAATAGTAATTGAGGCGGGTTTCTATTCAGGCGAAGGAT
Source organism: Iris pallida (assembly GCA_029216955.1). NCBI lineage: Eukaryota > Viridiplantae > Streptophyta > Magnoliopsida > Asparagales > Iridaceae > Iris > Iris pallida. The sequence continues at coordinate 12,391,174 of JANAVB010004797.1, forward strand.
TGCAACCCCGATCCTTGTTTGGTTTAAGGGTTGCAGTCTGGCTACTTGAATGGTTTCTCCGTGCTCAATATATTATTGTTATCTCAGTTATTATCAGTATCTTTTAATTACCTTTACTATTTATTTGTGATATGCTGGTTTTAGTTCCTAAGTGAAGCCTCCTTTGTGGCACTTGCTCTTTCTGGGGTCTGACCCAGCTGGTTTTGTATGGCCAAATATCGGAGCAGCACCAGAGGATCTACCGACCTTCCAGCCAGATGGTGACCACCAGGCGTAACCATGGCAACGAGTGGATTTCTTTTTGTTCTCCTACTTTATTGTAAAATTATTCTTTTGAGGCATTTAGCCGGCGAGCACGTGTTAGCTCGTATTGCATCTTTATTTACTGTCTGTCTACGGGCTGTAACATGATTAATAAATCCTAGGGTTGATCATGTATGACTAAACTCTTGCTAGTCCTCACATTTTGTATGACTAGCTTTATGATCATCCGAATATGTAATATATGGGATGCCTTACTATTGTATATTTGGTGCTCTGACATCTTGTTACTATTATTTGCTTGCTTGAGATTGAGACACTAGGCTTGTTCATGACCATAGGAGACTGTTGGCTTGTAGTTAAACCCTCATGTATCTAGACAGCCGTGACCGTATAGCGAGGTGGGTTGTACTTCAATATACGTAGCTGGCTATGTACGCCCCCGCTCTCCAGTATTCTGGTTCTGGGGCGTGACAAGAAAGGAGGGCACCGACACGATGCACATTGTGATTGTGGTGTGGAAATTGGAGGAGTACCTCTCCTTATATAGGAAGTGGGAATTCCCAGTTGGATAAGACTAGTATTCGTTTAAATTGCGATGGATAATTCCATCATTTATTTTAAATAACTTTAAAAATTATTTAACCAATTCTAGATAAAACCTTTACTTGATTTAAAGTCTACTTGAAATAAAATCTCCTCAAATTTAAATTGTCGTATTTAATCAAATATCAAATCAAACTAAATTTTAAACATATTTTTCGTAAATATTAAAAATATAATAATATTAAATTTCGAAAATCATGATAATTACTTAAATATTTGAAATATATATATATATATATATATTTATAAATAATTAAACTAATTAGAACTAGTTTTCGAAAATCGAGTGGACATAAAATAAATTTCATGTCTCTCTTGAACAAAAATAGTTTTCGGAATTACTACTTATATTTGCACCATTTAATAAAAATAATCATTTTTTAAATAATGCTTTCCAATACGCGACGCGATGCAATAATACAAATATTTAAATACTTATTTTTCTATACGGAGAATCTTTTAATAAAATATTTTATATGAATATACATACTAACTCGCAATTTCGCACGCGACGTACAAATACGAATAACGCAAACTCGTACGCGACGTACAATTACGAATACAAAATAAATACCAAATTAATTTAGAAAAAAAATCATAGTATAAATTTAGGGGTTTTACATCTTACCCAACTTAAAAGAATTTCGTCCTCAAAATTTAGGAGTAGGTAGGATTGAGGGCACGATTACGAGAATGATTCACTCCTAACTTGAGTGGTGATAAAAATGTAGGGTCGAGAAAAGGACGAGGAGTTTAAGACGAAGATATAGTCATATTGGGTGTCAATGGTCATAAGTGATAGGTCGGCTAGAGGGAATTCTAGTATAAGTGCCTTCGTCCTTTCAAAATAGGTGAAGGCGAAAGCAATAAAGAGTTCAATGACGATATTACGGATACGTGGTTCAAAAATGACCGAATAATTTCAAAAAAATTTCAAGGCAGTCGTGGATGGGATTCTAGAGGCCAAGTTTTAGTTATATCCCATCCACGTAGAACAATAGGTAAAAGCGAACCAAAGTGCACTTGGTTGATCAGACCATCATACACCGGTTCTGATTAGACAACATGTTAGTGAGCGCGCTCAGTAACATAAGTCATGAATAAGCTCGATAAATCAATGAGCTTGCAAAACTGGATTATAACAGCATTATTAGTCAAGATGATAAAATCATAGGCATGGGAGTTTATCGACAAGAAGTTTAAGCGACGATTCGAAAACGGAATCCAGCAAGCAATTTGAACAACAATAATCTAGATAAAAAATTGGTATAGTTTAGGAGATATCTCATGGCATCCCAATAAATGTATAAATAAAATGACTATCATTTATCCAAGACGTGCAAACTCACAAAGTGCAACAATCTTCCAATCTCAAAAATTTACTAGCTTGATATTCTTGATTCAAAATTTTCCTCGACATATCTCGAATCATCCTATCAATAATACTTTATGCAGTCCCTTCAAATTTCATAATCCACAAAGATTTAAATTTTTTCCATAATTTCTTTAATTTCTTGAAATCTATTTTTCTTTTCTTCCCTTCAATTTGATAGTTAACCTCCAAAATTTTCTCGCGTAATTTGGAATCCTATTTATATTCATACATCAAATCTAATATCACAAAGATAGAAGTTCATTAAGTCCCAAAAGTTTTAATTTACTGATCCTCGAAATTTACTTCTCCAACACATATATATAGATATAAGTATCTTCCTTAAATCAAATTTGTCTTTTATAACCTTCTTGAACTTTTAATTTACCTTTAATCAGTTTCATCGAGACAAAACCATTCCTTCTATTAAGAATTTCATACTCATTTATTAATGTAAAAAAAATTTCATCTTCAATCATCTGTTAAATTCGAAATAATTTGTCAATCGCCAGTATACTTACTTTTGATCATATCACTTTGTAAAAACACACACCTTCTCAATCCCACCTAATAGCACTTATAACTTATTTCAACTTATGCCTCAAAATCCCATTATTCTTTTATTTATTTATACCACTAATCTCCTTTTATGGAGTTTCTAATCCAATCTCTTTCTATCCAAAGGAAGTCATGATCCATTTTCATCTTAAAACGAGGAAATTATAAAATGAACAAAGTTGCATGAACCACGGTAAAATTAAGGTGAAATATGAGTGAAGCAATTTAGTCGGAAAGGAGGAAAGTAAAAGTTGCTAATGTAATGTTACATGGTGAGTAAAGATGGTATGGGTCTAAGTAAATCAAGATGAGGCACAAAAATAAAAGGCACGGGTAGCAATCAACATAAAGCACAAGCTGAGCATTTAAGGAATTAGGTGGACCATATCATTTATTGGGTTGAAGGAATTGAGTCGATATCCATAGTCGATAAATATATCGGTATCATGGTAAGGATTACAGTTTAGTCTTTTTAGCCCAAAAGTCATATCATGAAAGTAGAGTACAAGAAGACGTGTTTTAGTGGCACGTGATATACCTACATGAAGGTGGGTTCGTCTAGGTTTTACATATGGAATTTGTTGGAGGGAAAAGTCTTGTATTGTGCTCCAAATATCCAAGTCACGGTAAAGGACACAAAAGAAATTAAAATAGAAAGTGAGAGTTCATGGGATAATGATTATCGCACAAATTAAATGACCAAGTTTAAGCATGAAATAAAGATAATTCAGATTCTAGTAGATCAGGGCAAAATACATTAGGAATACAGTTTCTAGAGATATGATAGCCACTTGATGGGGGTATGATCAAGGAACAATCCAATTATTTTTTAAGTTTCAATTGGTTAGAAAGTCGCGATAAAATCTAGATTTGAGGAAATGTCGAGTGAGTCAAGATTGAAATATAACCACAACATTTGGTAGATGACCAACTACACTTTTGTATACACTACTATCACGGTCATGGGGATATGGCAATTTAAAGTTGAATCCTTCTAACTCATTAGGATTATCTTGGTGGTCTACCATTTAATTTTAACTTCTCGAACTCGAGCCTTCACAAAAGTTCCTCAGAATATAATCTACCATAATTTCTATTCATTGTAAATCGTCCAACATAATCATAACTTAAAATGTAAGTTCTTTTAAAAATAACTTTTCATCATATCAAACTTGTAATAAAACTCAATAATCCTATCAGTCGTCAACCTCTTCTTCTTTTTTTAACTTCCATAAATCATAACAAAAAAAAATTTAAAATTTCTCAAATAACCTCGAGGTAACTCTTAGTATATTACAATCAACCCAAAACGTAAGCTCAAGTTTTAAATACTCTTATCAATCGTGATTCAAACAAAGATTGAGCATTTAAAATAATTTCTCGAATTGACTCTATGTCTTTCAAAGTTTATATCTAAACTTCGAGCAAGTCGTACTACTCTAAAATCTTCAAAAGTTTTTTTTCCCCATAATCCAATATATCATAAGTATTTCTAAAATCTTCACAATAAAATTTCGTTTTCTCCATCTTATAAAATTTTTCGGTCTCTTCGTGAATACCTCCCTAACAACAAAAACTTGTTCCTAAAGTTTTTAATGTTATCAATCCAATTTTAAACTCAATATAATCTTATCAATAAATCATCAAATATAAATTTGAAATTAAAAAAAAATTTCTTCAATTGATTTCGTATCTTCCAATATATTTTAAACCAAAATTTTACTATCATCCTTCAAACTCAAAATTTAAGTAAACTTGTAAATCATACCACTAAATTTAAAAATCTTAAGCTATTTCTTAAATCGTAACTATTTCACAAAAGTCAACATGTTGTTTTCTCAATTATCAATCCTTTAGTAGTATCAAAATAAAATCCATCTCTACTACCCAACTTAGAATTTACTAATCCTTAAGATCAAATTTCTAGGAAACATAAATGCTTTTATACACAAATAAGGCCTCAATACATACTAATTGTCAAGGTAATCCTTCTAGCCATGTGTTTGACCTATGAGCATATACGAGTGTAGTCATCTTCCTAATTGTCACTAAGCACGAAACTAAGAATTTACGGTAGAAGGAGTCAAGCAAGATGCAAATCAAGGAGGGCGAACGGGAGTTCAGAATTTAAAGTCAAGAAGGGATGTCAAGTAGGTGGATGAGATTCTAGATTCTAATCCTATATTGTAGGCCCGCTCGGTACAGTCATGTAACGGAAACGGCAAACTCGACCTGCATGGGCCACCACAAAAACATGTAACGCCCCAGTCCCAAAATACGTAGGACTAGGAACGTAGACATGCCAGCCGTATAATAAGTATACGTAAGATGTAAAATGTAGTAGAACCATAACTAATCTCATCCACACAAAATATAAAAATAAAAGATATCATATAATCTATGATTTGTCATTGGTACATGTAGTTGGGCGGAGACAAAGTCCACTACCAACTTTCAAAATGAGAGAAAGTATACAAGGAAATGACCCACGAAAATATCGAGACGAACCAAGAGCGATCATCTTCGAAGGAATGGAAAGACATGGCCTTAACTAGAGCACCTGCAAGAAATCACGAAAGCACACCTGGAGAGATCACCATGTCCTCAGAGGGACGTAACAAGACAGATAATATCATGCCATAAAGTGAATAATAAAAGCTCAACAGAAAAGTATGCATGAGTAAAGGTCCCTAACCATTCTATGTGATATGCACTTTGAGGACAACGTTCTACGCAGGGGCTGTAGGATCAGCAGAGTAATAAAGAGTGGCCATCGGCCCGGGGCAGTAAGTAGCGCTCACCCGAGTCACTATTGGCCCAAAATGTTTGTAAAAATAAATGTAGCCCCTATGCTAATAACTGTCCTCTCCCTCCCCATGATACTATACATGTGTCGTCTCCACGACACCGTTTGATCCTTAATAACTACCAAGTCTTCTACACAATCTATTGACAGTTACATCCTAATGCACGGCCTGTATGCACCGATGTACGGTCGGTACGCAAGTCCGAAGCTATATGTGACTCATTACTCACACACAACCCGTGGCACATCGTGACAGTTTATGAGATGCTCTAAACATATGGTAGTCCCTTAACTCTAAGCCAATTACATAAAATAAAGTAATTTGCATCTATATATAGTTTCGAAAGAAACAACATGAAAATAAACAAAACATGCATGATGTTGAGCAGAAAATTTTAACAGTAAAGGCAAGGTGTCTTGCCTGGGGTACCGCCTGGTGTGGTGCAATATTCCAACAAGTTTTGATTGTCCATTAGCCATGTTCGGTGTGTAACGCTCCGAGGGTCACAAGGAAATATGAACGTGCCATTAGTCACAATTTGTGATGATAAAAGAAAAATTACGGAGAGTAATACTTATATTATTCTCAGAAAATATTTATAATAATTGAAAAATAGATTTTTATTAGCTAACTATATATTATTATTATTTTTAGGTATTATTTATCCAAAAACACTTTATACAAGGATATACTTAAAACTAATATATATAAGCCCAATACCATATCTACAATATATAATGTGAAAAGTAATTACATTTATTTATCAAGCAAAGTTACTAAAGATAGCAAAAATATTGCTTATATAAACATGTATATATATCGACAAGCTTTTTGAAAATATGGTTAATAAAAACTTTTTATAAGAAAATTTAACTAGTGAAAAGTATTACTAATATATTTATACATATTGTTTTTCTTCTATATTAACATTATTAATAACTATAAAATGTCAGTATCTTTTAATAATAAATATATTAATAAAAGAGAAACAAAACAACATCAATATACCAAAAAAATGATAATAATAAGAATAATAATAATAATAAGATAATAATATTAATGACAATAATAATAATAATAATAATAATAATAATAATAATAATAATAATAATAATAAAAAACCTTATACTGATTATTACTCTTCACCTCCTCCAAATACACAGAGAGAGAGAGAGAGAGAGAGAGAGAAATAGAGAGAGAGAGAGAGAGAGAAAGAAGTTCGGGAGATGGGGGTTTTACCAGTAGAGAAGTGGCGGTGGTGGCTCGTGATGGCTGCGGCGTGCGTGAAGACGGGAGCTCGTGACGGAAGCGACGGCGAAGAGGGAAGTAGAAGGGGTGGTGAACGCGGTGGCACGGCGCGTACGAGGTCGTCCACGAGCGGAGGCGGCTCGCAGAGGGGAGCAGCTAGGGTTCTTCATCGGCGGGCGGATGGTTGGTCACGTCAGGCGGCGGGTGATTCGCCGAGGCGGAGGAGCAGCACGGAGGTGGTTTTCAGAGGGTTCTTCACCGGAGAGCAGCGCCGGCGTGATCCCGGTGGTACGGCGGGAATCGGAGACTCGCCGCGTCGGTGCGGCGTGGACTGCTGTACCGACGGGATCGGGAGGGAGCGCAGCGCCGGATCTGATGGTGCGGTGCTCGGCCAGGAACGAGGCGCAGCGGTGGCGATCACGACGTACGACGGTGAGGAGGCCGGTCGGTTGGCCATGCCATGGTCGGCCACGGCCCGACGAGCAGACGGGCCTGTCCGACGCGTCTGGGCGGCACTCGGCGGCCTCGACGAGAATGGCGCTCGCTGGTGTTCAGGTGAGGGTTCTATTTCTTCTTTTTCCTTTGTTGTCGTAGGGCGATGGCATGGGCGTAGGGCCGACGCGGTGGTGCTGGAGGTGGTAGTAGGATGGTGGAGGTGTCGACGGGTGGTTGCGGTGATCGCCGCGGCCAGGGTTTGGATGGTCGATGGAGTTGCTGGGTTTTGGTTGCGGTGGTCGCCTGGTAATGGTGGGTGAGGTCCGGCGGGTTGTACAGCCAGAAGAGGGATGGCCGGTTCTGTTAGTCGGGGAAGAAAAAGTGATGGGAGTCGGTGATGATGATAGGGTTCGGATGATTTCGAGGATGGTGGTGACAATGGCGGATGGTTGTGCTGCTTGATCGGGAGAGGAGGTGGTGGCGATGATAGCATGGAGATGGTGGTGTTGTATCTTGCGAGACGCGGGATGGGTGTGTCCGTGGTTGTCGGACACGGAGTACAAATGTAATTGTAATAGAAAATATAGTAGAAAGGGAAAGGAGGGCACCGACACGATGCACATTGTGATTGTGGTGTAGAAATTGGAGGAGTACCTCTCCTTATATAGGAGGTGAGAATTCCCAGTTGGATAAGACTAGTATTCGTTTAAATTGCGATGGATAATTCCATCCTTTATTTTAAATTACTTTAAAAATTATTTAACCAATTCTAGATAAAACCTTTACTTGATTTAAAGTCTACTTGAAATAAAATCTCCTCAAATTTAAATTGTCGTATTTAATCAAATATCAAATCAAACTAAATTTTAAACTTCTTTTTTGAAAATATTAAAAATATAATAATACTAAATTTCGAAAATCATGATAATTACTTAAATATTTGAAATATTTTTTTTATAAATAATTAAACTAATTGGAACTAGTTTTCAAAAATCGAGTGGGCATGAAATAAATTTCATGTCTCTCTTGAACAAAAATAGTTTTCGGAATTACTACTTATATTTGCACCATTTAATAAAAATAATCATTTTTTAAATAATGCTTGCCAATACGCGACGCGATGCAATAATACAAATATTTAAATACTTATTTTTCTATACGAAAAATCTTTTAATAAAATCTTTTATATGAATATACATACTAACTCGCAATTTCGCACGTGACGTACAAATACGAATAACGCGAACTCGTACGCGACGTACAATTACGTATACAAAATCAATACCAAATTAATTTAGAAAAAAATTATAGTAAAAATTTAGGGGTTTTACAAAACCCCCGTTACTTAAGATCCGATCCTTCCGCTCAGATACGTCTCTCCCGTACGTAACTCCCACTTTGTTAATTTCTCTCCCTCACGTATATTTCCTTCAAAAAACTTTCTCTTCTCTATAGAAGACCTTTACAACTCTTCTTCCCTAAAACTCCCATATTCCCCTTATCGCTCATCCACTTCCAAAATCAACCCCACCATTAAAACCATCTTCTCTCTTCGATCTCTCCAACACCTCTCTTGGAGGATTTCCCCGACGTCAAAAAGAAGCCGACGCCCCTCCCCGTGACCAGCGCGTTTCTGCGTGCGTTCCCCCGCGGCCCCATCGGATCGCCTTCCGTCGCGCCGGTGCCCCGCGCGCCAGCCCCGCCCACGTGTGCCCCGCATGCCAGTGTCCAGTCCCGCCCGCGTGCGCCCACGCCAGCCCCGCTCGCATGCCTCTGCACACATGTCCCTGCCGTTCTGTCGCTTTTGTGTGACTCCGAGGCTGAAGCTACTCTTCGGTTCTCCTTTACCAAATTTTCAGTAGGTTTCCTAAACTTACTGTTGTATTTTCTTCCAATTGAGAAACATTAAGAATTGTTCGACCAAAATGACAGAATGAACATATGTCAGATTGTGATAATTAGTTTAGAAACCAAAAAATAAAGAGTTATTTGTATTTACCCCCCAATTGCTAATCATATTTCTACTTTCCCCTAATTTTATTTTAATTAGTGTTACTCCCCAATCTTTGGGTAAAGTGCAAATAAACCCTCCTTAGATTTGCGTTTTTGTATTTGAAGATCCCTTGTTTAAAAATATATTTGTATTTACCCCCCAACTACTAATCATATTTCTACTTCTCCCCCAATTTTATTTTAATTAGTGTTACCCCCAACCTTTGGGTAAAAGTGCAAATAAACCCTCCTTAGATTTGCGTTTTTGCATTTGAAGACCCCTTGTTTAAAAAAACCCACATTTTAATTTTTGCTTAGTTTGCACCCATGTCATTAACATGCATTAAAATACGTCTAAAAATACGATTTTACCCCTCCCCCTACTCTCTCCTCCCTCTCTCTCCGATGGTGGAGACTTGTCAAGCGGGGTCGACTAGAGGAGAGGGGAGGGTGGCCGGCCAGCGGAGGGAGGAGGGGACATGTCGAGCTAGGGTTGAGCATTCGGTTAATTCGGTTCAAAACGAACCAAAATCGAATAAGCAAAATCAAAACCGAACCGAATTGGCCCATAACCGAATCAAACCGAACCAAATTAAATTGGTTCGATTTTTGTTTATTCGGTTTATTTGCACTTTTTATTAATATATATAGTACTTAAATATACCTAAATTTATTTAGTATATCTGTAATATATATATATTTATATATATATATATATATATATATATATATATATATATATATATATATATATATATATATATATATATATATATATATATATATATAGTAACTAAATTTTCTTATTCGGTTTTCGGTTTTGGATCGAAACCGAAACCCAAAATCGAAACTGAAACCAAATAAGAAAATATAGTATTTTCAAAACCGAAATCGAACCGAATCTTTTTTAACCGAACTGAATCTCTTCTTCGGTTCTGTTCAGTTTTTTCTTATTCGGCCCCCCTCGACCGCCCCTCCTCCCTCTGCTAGCCGGACCCCTCGACCCGTCCCCCACCTTCCTCCGCTAGCCAGCCCTCCCAACCCCCTCCTCTCTCCGCTGGTCGACCATGCTCGACCTAAGGGTGAGCATTATTCGGTTTGGACCGAAAATCGAACCGAACCGAATAAGAGATTCGGCTCGGTTTAAAAAAGTTCTTAATTTATTTTGATTTTGAAAGTACTAAAATTTCTTATTCTGTTTCGGTCTTAGGTTTCGATTTCGGTCCAAACCAAAAATAGAATAAGAAAATTTAGTTACTATATATATATATTTAGTTACTATATATATATATATATATATATATATATATATATATATATATATATTATAAATTTATGTATATTTAAGTACTATATATATTAACAAAAAAGTGCAAATAAACCGTAAATCGAACCGATTTAATTCGGTTCCGTTTGATTCGGTTATGGGCCAATTCGGTTTGGTTTTGGTTTTGCTTATTCGATTTTCGGTTCAATTCGGTTTTCAGTTCGGTTTGAACCGAATTAACCAAATGCTCACCGCTAGCTCAACCAGCCCCTCCTCCCTCCGATGGCCGGTCCCGCTTGACAAACTCCCACCACCAGAGAGGGAGGGGGGGAGGAGAGAGTGGGGGAAGGGATAAAATCATATTTTTAGACGTATTTTAATGTCTGTTAATGGCATGGGTGCAAACTGAGCAAAAATTAAAATATGGAATCTTTTTTTTAACAAGGGGTCTTCAAATGCAAAAACGCAAATTTTAGGAGGGTTTATTTGCACTTTATCCAAAGATTTGGGGGGGGGGTTACACTAATTAAAATAAAATTTGGGGGGGGGGAGTATAAATAGGATTAGCAATTGGGGGGATAAATACAAATAACTCAAAAAAAAAAAGATCTCACATTTTAATTTTTGCTCAGTTTGCACCCATGCCATTAACAAACGTTAAAAATACGTCTAAAAATACGATTTATCCCCCCCCTACTCTCTCCCCCCTCTCTCTCTCTCTGGTGGGGGAAGTTTGTTAAGCGGGGCCGACCAGAGGAGAGGGGAGGGTGGCTGGCCATCGGAGGGAGGAGGGGGCGGGTCGAGCTAGGGGTGAGCATTCGGTTAATTCGGTTCAAACCGAACTGAAAACCTAATTGAACCAAAAATTGAATAAGCAAAACCGAAACCGAACCGCAATGTCCCATAACCGAATCAAACGAAACCGAATTAAATCGGTTTATATATTTTAGATCGAAACAGAATAAGAAAATCGAACAGAACCAAATAAGAGATTCGGTTCGGTTAGCCGAGGGAGGAGGGGCGGTCGAGGGGGGCCGAATAAAAAAAAATCGAACAGAACCAAATAAGAGATTCGGTTCCGTTAAAAAAAGATTCGGTTCGATTTCGGTTTTGAAAATACTAAATTTTCTTATTCGGTTTCAGTTTCGATTTTGGGTTTCGGTTTCGGTCCAAAACCGAAAACCGAATAAGAAAATTTAGTTACTTTATATATATATATTATATATACTAAATAAATTTAGGTATATTTAAGCACTATATATTAACAAAAAAGTGCAAATAAACCGAATAAACAAAAATTAATTGAACCAATTTAATTTGGTTCGGTTTGATTCGATTATGGGCCAATTTGGTTCGGTTTTGATTTTGCTTATTCGAATTTTGGTTCGTTTTGAACCGAATTAACCAAATGCTCAACCCTAGCTCGACATGTCCCCTCTTCCCTCCGCTGGCCGGCCACCCTCCCCTCTCCTCTAGTCGGCCCCAGTTGACAAGTCCCCACCATCGGAGAGAGAGGGAGGAGAGAGTAGGGGGAGGGGTAAAATTGTATTTTTAGATGTATTTTAATGCCTGTTAATGACATGGGTGCAAACTAAGCAAAAATTAAAATATGGGTTTTTTTTAAACAAGGGGTCTTCAATTGCAAAAACGCAAATCTAATGAGGGTTTATTTGCACTTTACCCAAAGATTGGGGGGTGACACTAATTAAAATAAAATTGGGGGGGAAGTAGAAATAGGATTAGCAATTGGGAGGGTAAATACAAATAACTCTTTATTTTTTAACAAAGGGGTCTTCAAATGCAAAAACGTAAATTTTAGGAGAGTTTATTTGCACTTTATCCAAAGATTGGGGGGGGGGGGGAGGGAGGGTAACACTAATTAAAATAAAATTGGAGGGGAAGTAGAAATAGGATTAGCAATTGGGGGAGGGTTAAATACAAATAACTCAAAAATAAATTGTTTCCTAACAGCATAGGAATTAGCATAGTAGTAGATTAGTTGTAGTAAATTATTAATATTTGAGAAACATTAATATTACACAATTGCTAAAGTATGTTAGTTTTTCATCAAAAGTAGGTTTATCGCCCTAATGATAATTTTATGGCTTACCTATTATTATTAAAATAAAATTTTAATTGTAACCACGAAATTAGCCCCTCAACATCTTTGCAAATAAAAGTATTTTTGGATAAATTATTTTCATGGTCACAATTAAATACTAATTTGTCACGATCTTATTATTAATTGAATTAATGATATTTACATTTAAAAGAAATAATAAGTTTTCTTATTTTTTATTAAAATCGTATATTCCTTATATTTCTCACTAAGAGTTTCTCTTTAAAAAAGGGTTTATAATTAAGTAATTGCTTTATTACAATTATTAGTGAATTTAGAGCCTAGATTATTATTGTATTATTAATAAGTTAAGTTTTAGTTAGAATTGTAGCAAAATTTAGACTGGCAACTAAGACATATTTCACTAATGTAGGGTTCAGTTCTGGACATTAGCTTGAGTGTTTTTCTGTCTCCACCTATAGCATCAGAAAACCAAGACAAATTTCATAATATTCAAAACTTGTATTTTAATTGATGATTAAATGTACTGCATCATTAGGAACATTATATCGACACTTGACTCACGGGATCCCTCTCGGATCCAAATTGATTGCTTGATTGACTTATTGACTCCGGATTGGGGAGTAGTGTTAGTGCCTGTGACCAAAGCCCATGTTACCATTATTGATTATCTCGTGCTAACCTATATTGCACAGGGGGTTGAGCCGTACCGTATGCTAGCATTAGGCATAACGTTAGTATACATATTGCCTCTTCCAGCCGGTCACAGGCGGCTACACACTCAAACACTATTGTTGATTGTATATTGCATCATTATTGATTCCTTGAGATTTTACTGCTTCCTTGATTCATTTTTATTTTTAGAAAATATAAATAATATTTAAAAAACCGCTTCTTGCATCTTTTAGTTGTTTAATTAAAATGCTAGAATTAGATATATATGTTTCTTGCTCCTCTCCTGACAGGAGACCAACATTTTTAGGTGACTACGATGACGAGGAGGTGTCCTTTATTACCTACTATGGACTCGACCTGAGCTATGAGGAGTTAGCTGAACCCAACCAGGAGGCCCAAGAGCACTAGTAGTGTTGCAATTTAGTTTCCTTTGTTTAAGAAATTGTAATAAAAGACTAGTTTAATAACTTAAATATTTTCTTGCTTATGTGGTTGATTCAATTAGACTTTTAGTTCTAAATGTTTCAATAAAAAGTTTTTAAAATTGTCGCATTTTAGAATGTTGTGCATTATGTTACTACTGAATGATACAGCTTACTACCACCGTGTCACAACGGTGCAGGCTGAGCATGATTCGACTGGACCCAGAATCTTGGGATCGGGTCATGACACTAAGTGCAATAGGCACATTATTGTACTAAGCTCAATGCACTAGACCAGACATCTCATTTGTTGTGAATCTCTTGGCTAGATTAGCGTGTCTCCAATACTCCGCAACTGGAATGACATTAAAAATATCTTATGTTACCTTAAGGGTACTACGAACATTGGCTTATTCTATCTCCTATGCATATCAGAATGGATTAAACCCCCTCGATCCTCGGAATGATGTCCACTTTATCAGATATATCGATGCTGATTATTTATCTAATCTACACAAGGTAATATAACAAAGTGGTTGTCTTTACCATTTGTGATATGATGATATCTTGAAAGTCTACAAAGCAGATCATGGTCGTCACTTCTTCAAATAATGTCGTGCTCATCGCCCTTCATGATGCCACCCGATAGTGCATATGGTTGTGGGCTATCATTGAGCACATTCGGCCTACAAGTGGATTCTCTTCTATCAACGATGTCCCGAAGATAATATATGAAGACAATGTTGCATGCATTGACCAGATAAAAAATGGCTACATCAAGGAAGATAATACCAAGCACATTTTCGTATCGGCAACAACAACAACAAAATTTTGAAGTCAAGTATATCCGATCCTAGGATAACTTAGCCAATATATATTCACAAAGTTTCCACCAGAGTTCACTTTTTATAAGATCCTTCATGACATCGGATCGCTGAGACTCTTTGAATTACAATGCTTGTTGTTTGGGATAATGTTGAAATCAAAGAGAATATCCAGAAGTATAATCACTTGAACTACTCTTTTTCCTACCTTAGGGGCATATTTTCCACTGAATTTTTGGCACCTTAAGAAATTTTTAATGAGATGTCTAGTCTAGTGCATTGAGCTTAGTAAAATAATATGCCTATTGCACTTAGATATGGAACTTTAGGTTCCAATACTTCATCGTCTTCCTTAGGACGGGATGGGTTTTCATTTAACATCTACGGAACGAACGTAACACATTCTGGGTGTAACTCGATTGATGAACCAAAACAACATCGTTACAATGCTCAAGCTGCATGCCTAAACAGAATTGAGTTTTTCCCATATCATCTCAAATTTTGACTTCATGTACAAGGCATTTATCTCAAGCTCTTAAGAAGTCCTGATGAGATTCATGTCATCAACATAGATGACTACAATCGTAAATCTAAAATATAATTTCTTGATAAATATGAAAGAGCATACTGCATTATTCATATATCCCCGACCGATTAAATACTCACTTAGGCGGTTATACCACATCCACTCGAATTGTTTCAATAAATAAAGTATTGACTCAACTTGATCGAGAGTGTATTGACAAGGTAGTGAAACGTGATGACGCCATTACGAAAGAATATTGTTGGTGTTTTTGCTTGTTGGTGTTTTGCTTTAGAAACTAGAAAGATAGTCCCACATTGAAAAAACCAAATGGATGGTATCTCCATATAACACTTTGCTTGTGTTGATAGATCACGTGAAGTGTGGAGAGGCATATGGGTGCCATGTGGCGGCATTTTTCTAGTGGAAAGAAGGCTAAACCAACAAAGAAGCATTAATAATTTTTGTCATGCTCATGGGATCATTTCCTTATAGAGCTAAGCCCCAAAGGGGCTTAGCGACTCGGACTTGGGCTCAAGGGCGCAAAGTGGCACTTTGTTGGCGCACTTTGCACTTAGTACATCAGCATCGGCGCATGGCGCCTTGTGTGCAGTTGATGCGCTCGTCTTCTGTGTGAGTCGCATGCACAGGGGCCGCACATGTGTACACACTGGAGCTACGCATGAGCCGCGGGACTGCGGCACAGCTGCGCGCTTGCGATGTTGTGCTGCTGCACAGCTGCGTGCAGAGCTGCTGTGTTGCGTAGCTGCATGCAGAGCTACTGCGATATTGAGCTGTGCGTATATGCAGCTGCGCACAGGCGCACAGGTTGACGTGCTTAGTGGGCATTAGGGCACATGTGGCATATGATGTGGCTGATTGGAAGATTTGTGCGATTATAGAAAGGTTGAGTCAATTAATAGCTCCATATTTTACGGGATTTGAATTTAATTCATTCAAATCTTTCCATTATTTGCTCCTATCTCAGTTATGGCCAGGAATGGGATTAAGGTTTTGACCCTTCTTTATATATACTCTCTTCGTGCCTTCATTAAGGGTTACACTGAAATTAAAAGACGAAGTGAGCTATGTCGCCATCGCCATTGGAGTCCATTGGAGTTCTTCGAGTTTGAGAAAGGAGGTGACAATGAGCGTTCCAGAAGTTCTTTCGAACTTGCTTGTTCCTGGGAGCATATCGCAATAAGGCGAATCTTGCTTTGAGCAACGATGATCTTTATCACCCTAGTAAATTCTTTGCATCAACTCCGGTTGAGAACGAGTATTCATCTTCGTTGCATCAACTTCGGTTGAGAACGATTATTCATCTTCGTTGCTTCAACTCCGATTGAGAACGATTATTCATCTTCGTTGCATCAACTCCGGTTGAGAATGATCAGCAGAATTGCAGTTATATTTATTTCCCCTGCTAAGTTACTTTTATCCATCTCACTCTTTCTAAGAGATCGAGATTTCCATCTAACGATCTGTTTCGGGAATAACTATCTCAAAACAAGATTCAGATCTGATGGAGAACAATCGTGCACAACTTCTCGATACAAGTTTTAAACTTGAAAAGTTTGACGGAGAGCATTTCAACGTCTGGTAGAGAAAGGTCAGCCGTAATCTTCAACTAATGAGCGTCGACTATGTGTTGACAGATCCTGAGCCTTTGATTATAGAGGGTAAAAATGCTTGAAGGGTTGCTGAAGCCACAACTTTGCAGTCGAAGTGGAGACGGGATAACAACCTCTGTAAGTTGTTGATCCAGAACTCGATGAAGGACTCTTTGGCGGAGTCATACATCAAGACGGCCAATACAAAAGACGTCTGGGAGTCTGTAGAGAATCTCTACATAGCAGATGAGAACATAAATAAGATCCACATGACCGAAAAGGTCTGAAGGATGCAGTTTGAGGACGACAAAACCATGTTGCCTCAAGTCAAGGAGTTCCTCAAGTTATGTCAGAAGATGGTGGATGACGGCATGTCCTTGGTTGATACTTTCATCGTCGGGGGTATTGTCGCCAAGCTCCCACCTGGATTGAGAAACTTCATCGCGAACATACACCGCAAGAAGATGGAAGTGGATCTGTAACGCCTCTTACACTAGATACATGTTGAAGACGAGTTGAGGGCTCAACTCAAAGTGGATGCCTTGTCCAAGCAGATGACTAAGGCGAACATGGTGCAAGAAGAAAATTCTAAAGCAAAGCAGAAGGCTCCCTACTAGGGGTGACCAAATACCGACCGATACCAAAAAATTGACCGAATACCGATTAAAAATATCCCAAAAAAATGAACCGAAATTATGTACCGATACCGAATTGCTAAACCGACTAAATTACGGTGTAATGGTAATGGTGACGGTTTGAGTGTAATACCATACCAAAATACCGAACCGAGCCGACTCATATATATATATATATATATATATATATATATATATATATATATATATATATATATATATATATATATATAGACACACACACACATACACACCTTTTTTAATGTTGTTCATGATTAATTTTACACTACTCATTTTTTATTTTTATCTTTGTTTTGGTTGGTTTCCTAAAATTTGGAATGGATTTTAGTGGACTTGAATTTATGTTAAGAATGCTAAGAATTGAGTTTTTGATCTTTTGAGCCTATGTTTTTGTGTTCTCATAGAATTTTGAAGTGAATTTTGGTTATTTAAACTTATACTAAATATTAAACTTAGTGACCGTGTTTGATCTTTTAAGCTCATTTTTAGGTGTTTGTGACTTGTTACATATTGTTCTAATAATTTTGATTAATTATATGGTTGATAGAGGCTTGGCTTTAAAATTAATGCTTCCAAAAAAGTAAAAAAAATATTATAGGTTAAGAGGTTCTACAATATTAAGTGTGTTAGTTGATCAAATATTAATTGGTAAAATACCAATACCGAACAAAAACCGACCGAATACCGATTTAACCGAAACCGAAAAACCCGATTCTAAATGGTACGATATTGGTATTTATTTTTCAAATACCGATTAAAAATACCAAAAAAATCAACCAAATACCGATCGATTATACCGACACTCACCCCTACTCCCTACCAAAAGAAAAAATACGTTCACCATCTGAAGGTGAAGTCGGCTCAGTTTAAGCCCAAGTCCAAAGAACCTGGGACTTGTTTCAACTGTAGTAAGAAAGGAAATTGGAAGAGAGACTGTAAAGAAAAACCAAAACAAAAAGAGCAAGGTGAGGCTAACTTTGTTGCTATGATTGTGCAGGTTGACTCAGCCAGAATTAACACGGACTGGTGGATAGACACGGGGGCCTCGTGTCATGTTTGCTCAAAGAAGGAGTGGTTCACGTACCAACCTTTTTCTGAGAAGGTTATGGTGTCACGACCCGCACCCGGAGTAAGGGCATGAGTGTGTGACAGCATCCCAGCTTACGCTACAGAAATGGCGTAGAACGCTGTCTAGGTCTACTATCTAACAACAATTATAATATCAAAACCTGTCGAGAACGGTCAACTCCGAATGGAGGACAAGCAATGACAATATCATATACTCAATCACAAACTCTAAGAAAGATAGATGATATCGAAAGATAAAGACAACAAGATATGAAATATCATCCAGAAGATCCAACACAGAAATAATACAAGTCTAGAACAATCTCTAATACAAATACAAAAATAATAACAAGCCAAAATGTAATATGGAGACAAAGTCCAGTACCAAACTAAACCAGCTAAGCTACTCTAAAGCTCCATCGGCTAGAGCTAACCCTTGCTGAACTAGGGTCTCCAAGTCTAGGCCAACTACTTCATGAGGACAGTAGTAGGTAGGACACTCGTCCTCGTCATAATCTGTAAAATTTTGTCAACATATCCAGTCAGGATGGAATGAGCAAAAATCTCAAATAACAGTTCTAGTTAGACGATATTGAAAATGTAGCAGTAAATAGAGAGAATATACAAGGTAAATAATATGTACATGAATCATGGTAAGGCATATCAAGACTGTAACCGAATGTAAGAACAAGAAAATAGTATATATTATGTACGAAAAATCAGGAACTACTATCTATGTGAGTTTAGTATTAGTTTCAACATGTGATCGGCTTGGGTTGTACATGAGAAAAAGGGCCTGGCTAGTCATACGTGTAGTGTATGGCTAACACTCTCAGGGAACAGGAATCATAGGAGGAAAAATGATCACATATCTACCTAAGTACCCCCATCCCCGATCAATAAAGTGGATCCAGTAATAACATGTCATGGCACATGATTCTCTGAGGAGGTATCGAGCCTTCGCAGGAATTGTGTCTATACAATGCACATAAAAAACTTACACAGGGTATACCAAGGAATACGAAAAATAATGTCTCATGACGAAATCCAGACAAATACCAATTCGTGTGAACAATGTGGCAAGAGAATAAGGATATCTACTCTAAATACAAGAAACATAGACGATATCATAAAACAGAAATACTATCAGAGAATGTACTCGCCTGAGATCCGATGGAAATATGTCAACTGTGTAATCTGGCTCAGAGTGAAATCACAGACCTAAAGATGAGATATCATGATTTAGTTAGAGTTTAACAGTGTATGGCATTATTTCTAGTATATGTTATACACTCTGGGTCAAACTCAGTCATACTAAGTCACACCAAGCCAAACTAAGTCACACTAGGTCAATCTAAGTCAATCTAAGTCAAATAAGGTCAAACAAAGTCAATCTAAGTCAATCTAGATTATACAAAGTCAATCTAGATTATACAAAGTCAATCTAAGTCATACTAGGCCTAACAAAGTCAAACTAGGTCACACTAGGTCGATTTAAGTCAAAGGTTGACTTACAGTTGACTTTTGGCAAACAGTCAACTCTGGTCAACCTTGGTCAACTCATAGTCCACAATAGTCACACTAGGTCAATGGTTGACTCATAGTTGACTTTTGGTCAACTGGTCAACTCTGGTCAAGTTTTGGTCAATTTTAGGCTAAAGGTGACTTTTGGTTGACTTTTAGTCAAAATAGTCAACCATGGTCAAACGGGGTCAACCCTAAGTCACTTACCCTATTTCTAACCATTACCAACCAAGCTATCCTAATTCTAACCATATCTTAAACATATTATCTCATATCTTAGTTCTAAGGTATTACCTTAACTCTATCCCATTGCCTTACCAAGGTAAACTTATTACCTTAGCCTATAACCGATACCCTAGCCTACTTTACCCTCACTCTACGTATCCCTCAATACCCTAACAAGGTATTCTAACACTTACCCTCTAATATATCATACCCTCACATATTTCATATCTTGAAAATCTTTATTTTCTACCACTAAAACCACTATCCCACTAACCACTTAACACGCTAAAAAGACACTCTAACATAGGGGTTTCATAGAGGGATATATGGTTGACATATGGGGGCATGTATTGGGGCTAAAGGGGGTCATGATGGGGTGTATTGGGGGCCACAAATGTCCCCAAACTGCTGTTGCTGCTGCTAGTGCATTTGCTGTTGCTGCGGCTGCTGCATGCTTCCACTGCTACTGCAGTTGCTGTTGGCCCATTCCATGGTCACACCCGATTTTAATAATCGACATGCACTTAAATTAATACACAAAATATACAAACTATTGCTAATCATTTCAGGGTATATGAAATCAATATCAATGAGCGTCACTGCATCATCAAGCATATATATCATTAATCTGAAGATTACTTTCAATGGGATTCAGTTCGAGTCATTTTACAATTTATTCTGTATTTTATCTTTATTGAGTCTAGGACTTAAATTGTAAGATCGCCTAGGTAATACTGGCTTAGGTTAATCTGAGTCCAAATTTCTAAAAAGCCTACCTATTTCTATTTCATCTTTACAAAATGTTCAAAATTATTTTTGCAAACAGTTTTTGACAAATATTTCAAAATTCCCCTTGACAGAACTCAAAACCGAGTTCGGTCTGTTTGAATTCAAATGTCAGTTGCCTCGAAATCTGCATGCAACGTATATATGTGAAATATTTGTATCAGAACTCTGCCCGAGTTCGGTCCCAGAAAATACCTATAAATAGGAGAGAGTTTTTTTTATTTCAAATCACTCATTCATTCTTCATCTTCTCTTCTCTACTCAATAAGTGATTTCAATCGTTCTAAAGCTTTCAAATCACACATATACTTCTCTTAGCCAAAAGCCAGTAATATCTTCGTTGATCTAGAGTCTTTTGGTGTTCAAAAGTTGTAAAGGGGTTGTTCCAAGTACAACAACTATCTTTGTTGTGGAGCCGGTCGTGCGCTCGTCACCAAGCACGGTGTTGTGAAGTTGGTCGTGCACTTGTCACCAAGCACGATATTGTAAGAGACTGCAAGCTCTCAATTAGCTTGTACCTTAGTGGATTAACATCGAACAAGAGTACTCGAGACTGGATTAGTCCTCTCAGAGGGATACCAGTATACATCGCTGTGTCATTGAGTTTGATCTCTCTATCTCTTGCTACATTTATTTACTGTCTCTTATTTACTGCCATAGTTATAACTTCAAAATTTTAAATTGGTGATTATTTTTTGCTGCACACCCACACACTCTATTCACCTCCCCTCTAGAGGTGCTCAACGGTCCTACAATTGGTATCAGAGCAGGTTATATTCTAATATAACAAATCTCAGAGAGTATATATGGCAGCCGTGAAATCAATATTCAACAGTGAAGGGCAATCCACAAATAGACCCCCACTATTTGATGGTACAAACTATACCTATTGGAAAACACGGATGACTTTCTTCTTAAAGTCTCTTGACTTTGATCTTTGGTCTATAGTGATTGACGGTTATAAGAAATCGGCACCTACAGTGGTTGACGGCCAGCTTGTAGACAAGCCTTATGATAAATATACTGAAGCTAAAAAAGCTAAGGCTAGTCTAGATGCTCGTGCCATCAATGTACTGTTCTGTGCAATTGACAAAACAGAGTTCAACAGAGTTTCAACCTCTAAAATGTCTCACAAAATTTGGAAACTTCTTGAGGTAACTCATGAAGGTACTTCCCAAGTGAAGGAATCCAAAATTAGTAGACTAACACAGGAATATGAATCTTTCAAGATGAAACCCTGTGAGTCAATTACACAGATGTTCACACGTTTCCTTGATATAACTAATCCTTTGCAATCTCTTGGTAAGGATTACAGCAATCATGAGAAGATCAGAAAAGTGCTGCGGGCTCTAACCAAGAACTGGAACCCGAAGGCTACAACAATCATTGAAGGAAACAATCTCACCACTATGTCCTTAGAAACACTGATGGGAAAGCTCATGACCCATGAGCTTGATCTGCAAGAATTTGAAGAAGCAACTCCAAAAGAAAAATCTGTTGCCTTCAAAGCTCAAGCAAAAAAATCAACATGTAATGATTCTGATGAAGAATCATCAAGTGATGATGAACAAGCCCTACTTATGAAGAACTTCAAAAAATTCCTAAAGTTTGAGAAATCAAATAAAAGGAAGAGAGATATCCAAGAAAGCAATGAAGATGAAACCATTTGCTTTGGATGCAAGAAGACATGGCACATGAAGAAGGACTGCCCAACTTCAAAGAAAATAAGTCCATATGACAGATCAAGATCAAGCAAAAAAGCAACAACCAGTCGAAAGTATGCCAACACAAGCATCTGTCATGAAAGTGATGCCAGTGATACAGAGGAAGAAGACAGACCCTGCGAAAATGCCAATGTCTGTCTTATGGCATTTTATAAGGTATCCTCAAACCCTCTATATGATGATTTTACTTTCGATGAATTAGAAAATGTCTTTAGCGAATTACTTGAAGATCACAGAACTGTGCTTGACAAGTATAAGCAATCTCGAAAAGAGATTAAGGCATACACAACCGAGATAGCTAGACTGTCCAATCTTATTGAAGATATTAAAGAGACGTCTACTACCGGTAACACGGAAGAGATAACCAAACTCAAGGTAGACTATCATGAGGCTATCCTCAAGATTGAAAAGAAAGAAAGAGACTATGTCAAGATACAAGAATTATATGACATAGAGAAGAAGAAGCACTTAGTCACAGAACAAAGACTCTCAGATATGACTGCTAGATATGAAGAGTCTGTTGCGATTTCTAAAAAGTTAGAAATCAAGTTAGGCAAACAGGCAATACCTGTGACACAGCCTAAGTTTAGTCCTAATGCTAAGCATACACCTAAGAGGACTAAAAATAAGAAAGCACAGAAGAAAAACGACTATCATCATACTTTCACTTATAGGTTCTCCAAGAAACCAAACAAGCATGTCAATACAGTTTTAACTACTACTGGTTCTAAACTAACTTGCACTTATTGTGGTACACATGGACATATATCACAGTATTGCTTGGCAAGGAGACTTGTTGACAATCACACTTTATTCTGGAGACCTAAAACTAATTATAATAGACCCTTCAGTAAATGGGTACCAAAGGATTCATCTACTTGTTTTGTGGGTGGACCCTCAACCCTCTCATGCTAAAGCAAATGGATCCTCGATAGCGGATGTTCGCGACACATGACTGGTGATGCATCTTTGTTCGCCACGCTATCGATGAAGAAAGAAGGATACGTCTCCTTCGAAAATAATTTGAGAGGTGATATTATTGATAATGGCACTGTCGGTATTTCTCCTTATCCAGTAATAAAGGATGTTTGTCTAGTAACAGAATTGAAACATAACCTACTGAGCATAAGTCATTTGGTTGATAATGGTTATGGTATCAATTTTGTGAAAGATAAATGTACCATATATGATATGTCATCTGGTGATCCCGTATATAAAGGGATTAGAGAAGACAACATTTATGTTTTCTTTTTGGATAGTACTAATAATGCAGGAAGATGCCTAGTAGCTAATCTGGATGAAAGCTGGCTATGGCACATGAGACTAGGACATGCAAATATGGACACTATCTCACGACTCAGTACTAAGAAGTTAGTAAAAGGACTCCCCGAGATTCCATTCAAGAGAAATATGGTATGTGCTGACTGTGAAAAGAACAAAGCACATAGGTCTACATTTAAATCCATCAACGCTGTAAGTACTTCTAGACTGTTGCAGTTGATTCATATGGATTTATTTGGTCCTAGTAAAGTCGCTAGTCTTGGCGGTAAGCTCTACGCTTTTGTTATTATTGATGATTTCTCTCACTTTACTTGGGTTTACTTTTTATCAAACAAAAGTGATACTATTTTTGAATTTCAGATATTTTGCAAAAAGGTACAAAACAAAAAAGGCTTCATGATTACTCGTATCCGAAGTGATCATGGTGGCAAATTCGTAAATTCTGATTTCAAAAAGTTTTGTGATGATAGTGGATATTACCACGAATTTTTTGTCCTAGAACTCTCCAACAGAATGGTGTTGTGGAGCGGAAGAACCGTACTCTAAGCGAAATGTCTAGAGTCATGCTGAATCAACATAATCTTCCTAAGTATTTTTTGGCAGAAGCTGTTAGTACAGCCTGTCATGTTTTGATTAGGATGTTAATTCGACCTATCTCGAAGAAAACACCATATGAACTTTGGTTTGGAAGGATTCTAAACATTTCTTATTTTAAAGTTTTTGGATGTCGCTGTTTTATCCTGAACACCAAGGATAACTTGGGAAAGTTCGACTCTAAAGCAGATGAAGGGATATTTCTCGGATATGCTGCTAAGAGTAAGGGATATAGGATTTTTAATAAAAGATCTATGGTTGTTGAAGAATCAATTAACGTTACTTTTGATGAGCTAAATAGTCACAGATCTAGCGATAGTGATGATGAAGATGCACATGCAAAAACTGAGAAGAGTCCTGTGGAAGATCTGACTCAAAAGTTTGATTCATTAAAATTCTTACCAGATCATCCAGAGACACTCATTATAGGTGGTGTATCAAAAGGTGTAAGTACACGCTCCTCTCTTAGGGATTCTGAAATAGCAGCAAATGTAGCTTTTATTTCTCAAATAGAACCTAAGAATATAGATGATGCATTTTCTGATGAGTTTTGGATTGATGCCATGCAAGAGGAACTAAATTAATTTGAGAGAAACCAAATTTGGGAACTCGTTCCTAAACCTATTGGTCAATCAATAATTGGTACCAAATGGGTGTTCTGAAATACACTTAGTGAAGATGGACAAGTTTTACGCAACAAAGCACGTCTAGTGGCACTAGGCTATAATCAAGAAGAAGGGATTGATTATGATGAGACTTATGCTCCTGTTGCTAGACTAGAAGCCATCCGCATGTTTTGTGTATTTGCATGTTTTAATGATTTTAAATTATTTCAAATGGACGTGAAAAGTGCATTTTTGAACGATTTTTTAAAAGAGGAAGTTTTTGTGAAATAACCCCCTGGATTTGAAGATTTTCAAAAACCTGATCACGTCTTCAAGCTTAAGAAAGCACTTTATGGACTCAAACAAGCACCTCGTACTTGGTATGAACGTCTAAGTGCCTTCTTACTTGATAATGGTTTTTTAAAGGGAAGAGTTGATACTACTTTGTTTATCAAATCTTTAAATGATGACATTTTTCTTGTGCAAATATATGTAGATGATATTATATTCGGTTCTACTAATAAAAAACTTTGTCAAAATTTTGCTAAGTGTATGCAGAGTGAATTTGAGATGAGTATGATGCGAGAGCTAAACTTCTTCCAAGGACTTCAGATCAAACAACACTCAAAGGGAACATTCATCAACCAAGCTAAGTACACGAAGGACATACTGAAAAAGTATGACTTCAAAAACGTAAAGCCAATCGGGACTCCAATGGCTACATCCACAAAGCTTGATTCTGATGAAAATGGCAAACCTGTCGACCAGCGTAAGTATCGAGATATAATTGGTAGTTTATTATATTTAACTGCTAGTCGCCCTGATATTATGTTCAGTATTTGCATCTGTGCACATTATCAGGCAAATCATAAGGAATCACATCTAATTTCTGTTAAGCGTATCTTTCGATACCTTAAAGGAACTTCTACAGTCGGCCTATGGTATCCTAAAACCAAATCCTTTGACCTGATAGGTTACTCGGATGCGGATTTTACAGGATGCAAGGTAGACCGTAAAAGTACCAGCGGTACGTGTTATTTCTTAGGAAAGGCCTTAGTCTCTTGGTTTAGCAAGAAGCAAAATTCCGTAGCATTATCAACTACTGAGGCTGAGTATATCGCCGCAGGTTGTTGCTGTGCTCAAATTTTGTGGACGAAGCAAACCTTAGAAGACTGTAATTTGCACTACACTAAGATTCCTATCTATTGTGATAACACTAGCACCATTAATCTGACTAAGAACCCTATTTGTCACTCACGCACAAAACACATTGAGATACGTCATCACTTTTTACGTGATCATCAACAATACGGGGATATCTGCTTAGAGTTCATTGACATAGATCATCAACTAGCAGACATTTTCACAAAACCATTGGTTGAAGATCGTTTTAACATAATGAGGCGAGAGCTCGGTATACTTAAATTTTCAGATTCATAATGTAGTATTGTAATTAAATTTGATTTTATGACTTGAAACTTTGAAATTTATTTAACGGAAATTATTTTGGGGTACAAGCCTAAAAAGGGTCTGTCTGTCACCACGACTATGGTCGTAGCGAAGCGGTACTTAAGAGTTCCCCGGTGAACCTCCGTTAGCTAGGACAGTACCCCTACAGCTAACCCAAAAATAATACACGTTATTAAATATAGGAGTCGAAAGTCATAAAGTTAAAATTCAAATACCAAAACTGTATTTATTACCTCGAAAATACAAGTAGCCGAACTCGGACCGAACTCGGACCGAACTCTGACCGAGTTCGGGCCGAGTTCGATCGGCCCTGTTTTAACTTCCAGAATCGAGCAGCCGGCCCTAAACCCTATTTAAACCCCACTTCTCCTTATAAATTTTACTCAACAAATCGAAAAAACTTCTCCTTCCTTCCAAAAACTTCTTCCTACTTCTTTTTTGCAAGTTTTCTAGGAGAACCAGTGGGCTACTCAACTTCGTTCTCTTCCTCCTCTTTCAAGGTACTTCATTTTCTTTCTTTTTCATCCATGGCTCCCAAACGTCAAAGGAGATCGGTTGATCCATTGTAAGCTGGATCTTCCTTATCTGACTATACTCCAGCTAGTCTTTTTAGTCCAGCTAGACCAGTAGGCCCAGATGATTTTGATTTTACTTTATTTTCTGATAAGGAATTTTTTGACCTATGGTTTGATTCTTTCTCCGGTCGAAAAATTTGTTATGGAGCTGTTGTTTAACTTTATAATTTTTTCTGATTATGCTCCCACTTTTGACCATCTAGGCTACCAAGACTTTTTCGAAGTAGCTGAAAATATTTTAGACAATGCAATCCGTATGTTTTACTACAACCTGCAGGTAAAACCAAACGAAAACAACTATTCTTGCGTTGCTGGGCAAGAATTGGAGTTTAGTGCCACTGATATCAGTGAATACTTTTATGTTCCTAATGTTGGTAAAGCTCTTGTGGATATTCATCATATCCAATTTCCAGAGGATGTCACCCTTAACTCTTTCAAGGAATTGATTTGTCATCCAAACCCCATTCCTAGAAGAGTATTTTCAAGGCATCTAAACAAAAAATTTTATGAACTCCATCGTTTCATTTTCACTGTTCTCTTTCTAAAGGCAGGATCTTCTGACGAGATTACTTTCTGTCACGACCCGCACCCTAAAGTAAGGGCACGAGACGTGGGTACGTCCAGCCTACGCCGCAGTGTCGGCGGTAGAACACTGTCCTAGGTCAAACATCTAACAATATAAACGTACATGTACAGTATATACTCTCCGAATGGAGGTGACATAGCAGATACAGTCTCAATCACAACTAAGGTAGAGCAAGATAAAAGATAGGTAAAATATGAAATCTAAAAGAGATACAGCAGATAGAAGTCTAAGTGTCTAAGATACACAAACCCAAAAAATATCTCAAAGCTCAATACAGTAATCCATAGAATAAATACAACTCAATACAACTGAAATAACTAACTATACAACCTCTACTGTGTCTCCTCAAGGCTAGCAGACAACCTCCAGGCTATCTGTAAACTTTATCAACAGGTCTAGTCAGGACAGGAGCGAGCACAATACATCTCAACAGATCATAGCAGGTTAGAAATATAAGCATGCAGTAGAGTAAGATACAGAAAACTGAAAGAAAGTACAGATTTAAACAGAGAGAGAACTATAATAGAAATATCTGCTATAAATAGAGAACTAACAGTGGCTAGTGAGTCAGAGTACAATATAGACATGTGAATGGCATAGGAGATTCTGGAAACTATACTATTGAGTGATTCTGGGAACTATACTACTTGGATATTATTCACATGTCTACTTCTACTCCCCCGTACCCCAATCAATACACAAGGATCCAACCAGGTTATGTTATGATCCATGCAATGGCCCATAAGGGGTGATACATGGTAGGCCCATAAATGGGTGATTCTGGGAATGCCCATAAATGGATGATTCAAGGAAGAGTCTGTGATCATGAGAGTACATGTCACAAGTGATTCAATGAACCATGAAGCATAGTGATACACAATATAAGTGAAACACACAGAACATGTAGTATCCGATGATCCCTGAGGGGATAACATCTCAAGAAAGGATCCATATAGTACTAATCCGTGTGACCAACGTGACAGCATCAAGTAAAGTAATCTAAAGCAGGAGAATAATTCTAACAGGATATGAAATGATCAGAAAATGTACTCGCCTGTATCCTGAGTATCTGAAGAATATCTACTGTCCGAGGAGTGGTGTCTGTCTCCTATAGAATAGTATAAGTCACAATATGTCTAAAATAAGGAAATATACTGCTACAATGCATCTACATGATGTTTGGGGTCAATCTAGGCTAAAGTCAACCTTGGTCAACTCTAGTCCACAATACTAGTCAAACTAGGTCAAGCCTAATCCCAACAAGTCTCACTATGCCTAACTAGTCTATCCTAGCAAGCACACAACAACACAAGGCTAAACAAGCCATCACTCACAACCATCTATATATATTTATCATATATATATACATCCAAAATAGGTTAAGGCATCTATAGATATTAGGCTATAACAAGGCAATATATATCATACAACAAGTCATGTATTAAGATGCTAAGAGATAGAGTGTGATAGTGTTAAGTGTGCATGTGATACACTATGTAAAACTAAATCAGCATTAAGACCAATGTGTAAGTGTTAATACAAGTGTTTGCATTATCTAGATTCACATTTCCAAGAAAGGGTTATAGTGTACAAGTGTGTTCAGATTTTACATCAAGTTAAAGAGGTTGCATGGCTTGTCTAATATACATTCATTCATATCCCATATGCATGCATATTTCAGTTCAGGTATTATATCCATTCACATATCATTAAGTTGCATACATATACTTATTTTTATTACATACATGTCATTCATGCATATTACATACTTACATGCATCTATACATTATATACATTGTATACAACATGTAAAAATAGAAGAGGAAAAAAAGGAAAAAAACTGAAAAGGAAAGGGAAGGGAAGAAAAATGTAAGAAAAAGGGAAAACAGTGGACATATACATGCTTGCTTCATATATTCTATATTACCATACATGCTATCATTGTATATTGCATTATATTATTTATATATTATGCATTCATATCTATCATTACATGTATACCTTGCATTCATATCTAGCATTCATTATATACTTTCATGCATACATATATCATTCTTTCATTCATGCATTTGTGCATTGCTTACATACATTATATTAATTGCATTCCTACATGCTTGTATTCAACCATACGTATATACATTAATGTAAAGAGGATATATATCATATATATATATATATATATATATATATATATATATATATATATAAAAAAATAAAAAATAAAAAAAAAATATATATATATATATATCATTTCATTCATCTAATATATAATGTATTACATACTATATATTCATTTAATATCCATACTACGTAGGCTCATAGGTTACACAAAATGCATATATCGTATATTTACTCTTCTACTTAAAATCAATACTGTACCAATTGGGCCTCTACTAAATTCTAGGATTAAATTATGTTGTAGCCCTTCGTGTTAGCTTTCAGAAACTTCAAACGGATCGTATTTTCGCATCCGGAAGCTCCCGAAATCGCAAAAATACCGAAACACGTTTGTCTTTCGTACAGCTGTCACTCATATAATTCTACAGAGAGTTACAGAAAGAATTTGACTTAATAAAATATATATTTGAAAATCTAACTTCGATACGGTTCTTTTAAAAAAATGGGAGATAAATCGGAGTTCTAAGCTAAAAGTTATGACATTTCTA
The DNA here is from genome assembly GCA_029216955.1 of Iris pallida. NCBI lineage: Eukaryota > Viridiplantae > Streptophyta > Magnoliopsida > Asparagales > Iridaceae > Iris > Iris pallida. The sequence goes on from JANAVB010004797.1 coordinate 12,421,617, forward strand.
AGTTGCTTTGGTTAATAAAAACGTGGGTGAATATTATGACGAATTTGAGTTGTTTTGGACAAAAGGACACATATAGGCCAAGATATTTGGATACAAACATAGGTATCCAGATGAAACTCATTCTAACCATCCTAACTATGATTAATCCACTCTCTAACCATTCTAAAACTGAATTTAAATATTTATTTAAACTATTATCATACATACATACACATGGGGTGTCCTAATTTGGGATCTATCAAGTTGGACACAAGACACATATCTAAAATCCTCAAGAGAGCTCCAAATGGCCTCAAATTTTAATCTAAATGGGAAACATGTATGAGGATGGATCCTACGGATTCAAATCTAATTTATATGCAAAGGAAATCGATTTAGAGGATGGGTTTTACCTATTGGGAGTGGAATCCCAATAAAATCCTTTAGGACACAGCTCCGATACGAAGATCCCACAAAGTGGACACTCCTCCTTGCACTCCTCTTCCAATCCTTGGTAGCACCCTTCCCTTGGAGAATGGGAATGATTGAGGGAAGGTTTGGTGAAGGAATGATTTGATTTGGAGATCAAATCAATGGGAAGGCTCTCTAAAATTGGGAAAGAACAAAAGGAAAATAAAAGGGGCAAGATTTTAATGAATGAAATGAATCATTCTCCCCTAATGGTGGCTGCCATAAAGAGTCCATTAGGGCTAATGGAAAATGTCCTAATTGCCCCTCTCTAGTCTCATATGGTTAAGTCTAGACTAGGTTCAAGTTTGGGGTCAAAATGATCTAGTTTTGAGTCTCTAACTTAACCATTCTAACATGATAAAAATTAGTTTAATTAACTAACTTAATGTTGTATCTTGTGAGCCATGCTTAACTTAATATTGGGTCCCATCTGGAGTTCAAGCTAACCGGGTCACAATACAAGTCGGAACGAGACGAAACTCAAACCCGACTAAACAAATCCAATAAAAACAATATTAAAAATATAAAATTTTCCCAAAATATTAAATATAAAAATGACCAAAATCATAATACATCAATTTAAATATTATTAAAATAATCTAAAGTTCACCAATTAATCAAAATCCTAAATAATTCAAAAGTCACAAAATAACCAAAATACCCTTAGCCTAAAAAGTTGTAAATAGTCATTCTAATCACATGGTTAGGTCCCCATGGTCATTGTTAGTCTCTAGGCTCAACAGTTCTAGAGTTCACTAGCTAACACATCAAAATTATAATTCACCAATTTTAAATAGTATTAAATTAATTAAAAATTCTCATAAATTATAAATTCTATTATTAAATAATAAACTTTTACAAAAGTTCAAAATTATCCTCATTTTAGAACAGTTCTAGAGTTCACTTGCCGCGACCACCTGGTGGATCCGGCATCGTGACCGCCGTTCCCGGCCGCCTCCCTGCGCCGCCGCTTCGCAGCGCCTCCCGGGCCGCCGTAACCCTCTATCGGCCACCTTCCTTGCCGAGTCTTCCCTTCCGTCAGCCGTCCTCTTCCTCCACCGAACTCCGCCGTAGCCCTACGGCCGACTGCCGACCGTCGACTCGCAAAACCCTCTCCCTCCGCCTCCACGAACAGCCTCCGCCGCGCCAAGCCGCCGGCGTGGATCTCACCGCCTATACCCCTTCGCCTCCGCCGCTCCGTACAACCCTCCGCCGCGAACTCCGCCGCCGGCCGAGCAAACCCTCTCCTGGTAGCCCGATCGAAACCCTAAATCGTCAGAGCTACCAATCATCTACCTCCGCCCCATCCAGCCTGGTCCACCGTACCGCCCATCTCCGTCTCGACCGCCGGCGTGCGCCGCACCCTCCGGCCGTAGCCGCCGTGACCTAGCTCCCTTTCACTCTGCCTATTCCTCCGCTCCTCCCGACCAAACCCCCGTCGCGCGAGTGCGCCGCCGCATGTCGCCAGAAACCCTCCCGCGCGCTTTCCTACGCCTCCGCGCGGCGCCGCCCCACCAATACCGTGCGCCGCCTGTCACGCCCCAGAACCAGAATACTGGAGAGCGGGGACAGACATAGCCAGCTACGTATAACGGAATAGAATCCACACCGCTATACGATCACGGCTGTCTAGATATGTGAGGGTTTCACTACAATCCATCAGTCTCTTAAGGTCATCAAATAGCCTATTGTCTCAATCTCAACCAACTAATAATAATTACAAGATGTCAGACCACCAAATACACAATAGTAAGGCGTCCCATACATTATATATTCGGAATGATCATAAAGCTAGTCGTTACAAAATGTGAGGACTAGCAAGAGTTCAGTCATACATGATCAACCCCCGGGGCTTGTCAATCATGTTACAGCCCGTAGGCAGACAGTAAGTAAGTACAATCGAGCTAACACTTGCTCGTCGGCTAAACGTCTCAAAAGAATAATGTACAATATTACAGTGGAAGAACAAAAGAAACCCACTCGATGCCCTGGTTATGCCTGGTGACCACCATCGGGCTGGAAAGCAGGAAGATCCTTTGGTGCTGCTCCGGTATCTGGCCATACAAAACCAGCTGGGTCAGACCCCAGAAAGAGCAAGTGCCACAAAGGAGGCTTCACTTAAGAACTAAAACCAACAAATCATTAGCATTCAACATGTAAGAAAAATAATAAGTAACACAGATTGAGGTTGTGCACTACCAATGCACTAATCCCAATCAGAGAAAATAATTAAGTGAGGCATCATTGACATAAAAGAACTGGAGAATCATGCTAAATAAAACATAGCTGGACAATATATGAAGAGAAAACGAAGGTACTATTTCGGAAGCCAGGTTACAATCCTTAAACCAAACAAGGACCGAGATTGTAACCCTTCGCCTGAACAGAACTTAGTCTCTGATCATTTATTGCTAAAGGTGCCAATCATTAAGGTGAAAAGGAGAGAGATCAATGATAAAAGTGACAATGAAGAGTGCAATACGCTAGAGTGACAATAGAGTACAATCGTTATAGTAACAATCTGGAGTGACAATCATTCAATTATACTGGTACAATCTTGTAATCAATCACTTCTAGATAATACTATACTGGACTAGACTCCATCCAAGCAATCACGGCCAATTATTACCTACGGCTTTCTACATTAACTAACTAGGGTTATCACAATCCTAGTTACTAGCAAGATGCAATGAGATGCTCTAAGTAGTCACAGGCCCTGCAGCTATCCAGGTTATCCAGGCAATCATTATAGAGACAATTTAGAGAGTACAATGCATTAGAGTGACAATAAAGTTCAATCAATTAAGTGACAATGGCGGGTGCCCCACATAACAGTAGGCTGGAAATGTGCCCTACTCGTCGGCAGGCTACAAGTCCAAACATTTGCGGCCGGGATAACGGGATCGCCTGTAACTGGGGAACATCTCTTCATGTCTAATGAATTATACTAGTCATTAACCTTAATCCATTTCAGTAGGTACTCCTGACCGTGGTACTCAGGAGTTCCATCCTAGACATGATGCAAGATATGACCGGATTATTTATACAAGCACAATCGCCCACGGTGTCATGATTAATTAAACAGGTCATGTCATATCAGGTAGCCGTCGTAACAGCTATTCGAGATAATAATGTCAGGTTATTATGCCAAGTGTACTTTGTCAGGAGTGCGCCACGACGGGCCACTATCATGTCATGCTCAATTATCAATTCCAAACATATCAAGTGAATTCGTGATTTCAAGTTCAGGACAAAAGGCGTAAGGATATAAAATAGACGTTAAATATCTAATAAAATATCAATATACAGGGCTATAGAAGATCCAGGGTAATCAGGCTACGCTCAGGTTAGGCTACGCTCAGGCCAGGCTACGCTCAAGCAGCATACGCTCAGGCAGATACGCTCAGGCAGCATACGCTCAGGTCACCATACGCTCAGGCAGCATACGCTCAGGCAGCATACGCTCAGGTTAGCATACGCTCAGGCAGCATACGCTCAGGTCAGCATACGCTCAGGCAGCATACGCTCAGGTTAGGATATGTAAGACATACGCTTCCAAAAGGCAGCGTATGTACTCCATACGACTCCTCTTTAAGGCAGCGTATGGGGTCCATACGACTCCTCATCAAGGCAGCATATGAGGTCCATACGACTCCTTGTCAAGGCAGCGTATGCAGGACATACGCTTCCAAAAGACAGTGTATGGGGACTGCACTGCGCTAAAGAGCACGCGCAACTCAGTGGTGCATGCTAAAAAGCTCGCACACTGCTCACTGTCTTCTCCAAATCAGCAAGAACTCCATAGTTTGAACCCAAAGCTTCAAAAGTCCATAACTTGGTCAAAATAAGTCAAAATCCAACTTTTCAAAGGTCAAAATTGGGTAGAATAAAATTCTCTACAATATGGAACCATCAAAACTTAAAAACAAAGAAGTTTGATAGATCAAAATCACTAAAATCCAAAAATAACCAATTTCTAGATCTACAAAAATTAAAGCCTCAAAATGGAAAATAACAAGTTCTAATGTGTCTTAGAAACATGAGAAGAAGCTAATGGAACAATAAAAAGGGGCTCTCTTATGGAAGCAAGTTGCACTTGCCTAAGGGGTGTTGGTGTTGTGTAGAGGAAGGAAGAAGAAGATGGAGAAATAAATGAGAGAATAATGAAGAGAGAGAAGGTTGGTGGAGATATTATAAGGGTGGGTTGTGTTGTGTTGAGGGTGGAGCATAGGCTAAGGTGGTCCAATGCATATTAAACCAAACCAAATGAAACCAATTCTCCTCCACAAAATAAACCAAGCCAGGTAAAACCCATTTACGAGAACCAAAATCTGCAAGTCAAGCCAATTACAAGTACATGCCAAAATCAGAGAAAATAAATACGGGTCTGAAATACATGCAAGCTTGACAAAATACATATTCAGAATATGGGTGTTACACAGCCGCTCCCATCGCTTACAACCCTCTCCGATCCGTCCGCCCTCTCTCGCCCGCATCTCTCTCTCTCACCTCGATCTACCCTCATGCCGGATCCGACGTACAGCCGCACCACCCGCCTGCAATCGTGCGCCCACGCCGAGCACAGACCCCCTCTCGCTGTGCGCCGTGCAAGCCTCCACCGCCGCGCCTGCTACTTCCCCCGCCGGCCGACACTACTCCCCCTCCGTGCTCAGCTCTCACCCCATCTTCTTTTCGTTTTTTTTCTCTCTTTACTCTTCTCTCTCTTACTGGGAAAGAGATAAGAGTTTGGTTGTATAATTATTATTATTATTATTATTATTATTATTATTATTATTATTATTATTTCATTGTTATTATAATTATTATTACTGTTATTATTATTATTTCTATTATTATTATTATTATTAATTCTTAGCTAGTTATCATTAAGACATATATGATATAGGTTCCCTAGTTAGTATGATAAATATTATGATAGTATCTACATATTTTTAGTTTATTGGTTAATTCTAAAAATTAGTTTGTAAATGTTTTATTTATTTTTTAGTATTTTTGGTAAGGTTATTAGGCCTGACCCAATATGTAATTTCAACACTTTGGATTAGTTTTTTAAAATATTTTTTTAATATTCTATACATTTTTGAACTATAGTTTTAACTAGAAATTATTTTCACAAACTTAGGATATTTTAGTTTAAAAAGGATTCTTATATTTTAAAATTTTTACTAAGTAAATTATAGTTTTGGCCTTGAGTTAACCTAAAAACATATTATCTTTGGTATTTTTAATATACAGCTTTTTTGCCTTATTTAGTTTTAACCCTAAAAACACTTTTAATTTTCTTTATATTTTTCTAAAAACTATTTTATCTTTAATAATTTCTAGCCTTTTGGAAATATTTATTTTTACTAATAGAATATATTTTTATAAATATTTTATCGTATATAATATTTTTCCAACCTCCTTCGATTTTCCTCCAGTCCGTGACTAAGCCCATTATTCCAATTCCCTTTGCCAATTCCAAACTACCTTATGTCGAACCCAACTAATTTGACCCTTCTGGACCCAATGGAACCGTCCATGTCATCGTCCGAAATCACCCTACATAGTAGTTGCACCGAAGTTGCAGTACATGCCAGCTTGATCATCGCAGCACACTAGGCGTTCTACCAGACAAGACACCTTGCCATTTGCTGTTTATTTATTTTAGCTCATATTTCATGCATTAATTATTTTCTTTATGCAAAATAAACTGTGATACATGGCATAACCTGTTAGAAGTTACTGTTCATTTATATTTTGCTATGTATTATTTTTCTTACACATTAAACCTAGATTTAAGGGACTACCTTTGTGTGTTGCATTCATGGCCTTGACACGTTGTACCACGAAGTTGTGTGTCGCATGTAGAATACGAAAGTGCATGATTGGCTGGCCACTAGTACGTACAAGCCGTGCGATAGGAATAACCGCTAATAGAAATTGCATAATTAGTTTGACTTAGCGGTTATAGAGGTTTACTGTTGTGGATACAACAAAGTAGGCATTGGGCGGAGAGGACAATTCCTTAGCGTATGGGCTTCGATGTACTTCTCTTGTGACCCGGACTCTCCGCTGGAGATACGGGGTTGATGACCCATGATTACTGACGGCCACTGACGATTCTGCGAAACGTCATACTCTTACTGATGGGGCCTCTGGTGCCCAAGGGGGGACTATGCCGATCCTATTCAGCCAGGGCCCATGCATAGGAAGGGTTGTTCTTAACTACATTTCACTTAGAACGGTTAGGTACCTTTATCCGTTAGGTACAAGTATTTTTGGTTTGGGTACTTGTATCTGACCGTGGCTTGGAACAATAACTTGTCGCGGATTAGTTCGTCATATCTTGTCCTTGTTTGGTTGTAGGTGTGACTTACTACTTCGATGAAAAGGTATTGAACCTTGTTGGGGTCCGGATACCATATTGGATTCTTAGCATGGAAAGATACGTCGTCGTAAATTAGTTTACCATCTCCTGTCCTTGTTTGGTTGGGGGGATGGTACGCTCGTTCAGTAGGTGCGTATTGGACCATGTTATAAATTCAATTAACTTATTTATTTGAGCAATATTTATTCAGTTTATATGGCATGATATTATGTGTCTTGTTACGTCCCTCTGAGGACCTGGTTATCTCTCCAGGTGTGTGCTATTGTCTTTCGCAGGTGTTCTAGCTCTAGCCGTGATCATCGCTATTTCCTCGAGGATGATTGCATTTGGATCGTCTTCACTTTGCTCGCCAAATTCATATCTTTTCTTATGTATTTTTTTACTTGTTGGTAGGGGATTTGTCTCAGCCCAACATATTGTATCAAGACAAATTCATTCTCATTATATGATATCTTTTATTCATTTATTCTGTGTGGATGAGATTAGTTATGGTTCTAATACATTTACAGCTTATGTATTCATACGAGGTTTCCATATATTGGAGTGTACTTCATACGAATACAGCTGACATGTCTACGTTCCTAGTCTTACGTATTTTGGGACTGGGGCGTTACATATTTTTGTGGTGGCCCATGCAGGTCAAGATAAATTGTTTGGTTACTTTACCGTACCAAGCAAGCCTGCGTATAGGATTAGAAGTCTAGGATCTCATCCACGTACTTGACCTCTTTCCTTGATTTTATCTACCGTTTGACTAATCAGTTGCATCTTGTTTGATTCCTTCCATCCCTATTCTTATCTTCCCTTTATGCTTACTAGAGATTGACCCTACTAGTTGGATGTCCCAAAACACCCTTAGCTTAATTCTTTTAAGTTGGGTAGAACACCCCACGACCCGACACACCCATTTGGTCAACCAAGCCTTGGTCAATAAAATCGTAGAATGATGGTATAGGAATAAACAAGACTTAGATCCTTATGACTCTTAGACTATTCATATTAGTTCTTATTTCATCCACCCTCGTGCCTATATTTTACTATCTAAACAAATGATGCTAATATAGCCTAGTATTTGCAAGCTAGTCCTTATCGAGCTTGATCAAGACATATGCTATAGAGTGGCCACTCACTAGCCTATTGTCTAAATCAGAACTGGTGCATAATGGTCTGATCAACCAAGTGCACTTTGGTTCGCTTTTGTCTATTACTCTACATGGATGGGGACATAACTAAACTTGGCCCTTACAATTCCATCCGCGACTGCCTTGACAATTCTTTTGAAATTATTCGATCGTCTTTGAATCACGTATTCATATTCGATAACGCCTCATTCGAACTCTATATTGCTTCGCCCTCACCTATTTTAGGAGGACGAAAGTGTCATACTAGAACTCCCTCTAACCTTTCCATCGGCTATGACCATTCCCACTCGATGTTACTATATCTTCATCCCAAACTACTCGACCTTTCCCTCAACCCTAAATTTACAATCTTGACTTTCTAATCACTTGAATCTAAGAGTGATTAAAATCATCTCTTAATCATATCCTTAACCTAGACTACGACCATATAAACTTCTTTAAACCCTCATATCTACCGTTGTGCCTTATCACCCCCTCCTAATTCTTAATTTCGAGGACGAAATTCTTTTAAGTTGGGTAGGATGTAAAACCCCTAAATTTCTACTATTTTTTATTTAATTTGGTACCGATTTAAAATTTTGTATTGTACGTCGCGTAGTCGTATTGTACGTCGTGTACGAAATTTTATTTTTCGTAGTTGCTCGACGAGTGCGAATATGTGCGAGCGTACATATTTTTAGAAAAATATTTTCTTATTTTCATAATTTCAAAATAATATATGTAATATTTAATTTAGGTATCAAAATTTCCTAAATTTATGATTTTATTTATGTAAAGCCTTTTATTTAGAATAAATAATATTCTTAGTACATGCACATATTTCATAAATATTTTGCTAGTTTATTTTAAATAAAAATATAATTTTCGAGATTTATTAATATTAATAATTTATTATTCAAAGATATTTAAATATATTAATGTAATTTTTGAAATTATTATTATTAATAATTTTGGAAAATATATTTTGAAATTATTGTGGAGATTTAAATTTTGACTTGATTCCATGGATACATTTAAATAATAAACTAACATCTATATTTGAAATTGATTTGATTTTAAACTAAGAGAATTTGATTTGATTTGGATTTGGATTTGGATTTGACTGCTTTTAAATTAAATTAGGAAATATCTAAATTGGGTTTAAAGGAATCCTAATTCTTATCTAATTGGGAATTCCCACATCCTGTAAATATGTAGTTACTCCTCCAAATTTTTATTAATTCCTCCATAATTTTCTCCACCACAACGTGCGTGCTCGTGTCGGTGTTCCATCCATCCTCATGTCAGCCGTGACGGCCTCGGGTCCGACCCCGGCGACTCTCTTATTCCATTTTTTGTACATGTACGATTTTTTCCGTGTCGGACACTTTTCCGACACAATAATAATTTCTAATCCTAAACCTAACAACCTTTCTACTCCCCAATTCTCACCACCCTGACCATCCTTCCAGTAACCCAGCCACTGTCACCACGAACATCCAACTACCATCATCAACCTCCTCACCAAACTTCATCACAGCCCTGGCCAAACTCTGGCCACCCATCCTGGCCACCCCCGACTCCGACAAAACCATCTGAACCACCACACAGCCTAATTCCGACCACCAGAACACCACTATCACCATCACCGACCGACCCCAACCCAAAACCCGACTTTGGCCACCTCACCGAGACTCCGTACCACCGACCGTTCCCTCCAGACCACCACCAAACAAGGAAAAGAAAAAAATACAAAAATCCAAACCCTGACCTATCCCCGTCCTGGCCACGCCGGTCGCACATCGCTGCGCCACAGCGAAACTCCGACGAACCTCCGCCACGTGCCATACTTCCGGAGCCCTCGCCTCCAGCGTGCCACCGCGCTTGCCGCGACTACCTGGTGGATCCGGCATCATGACCGCCGTTGCCGGCCGCCTTCCTGCGTTGCCGCTCCGCATTGCCTCCCGGGCCGCCGCAACCCTCGATCGGCCACCCTCTTTGCCGAGTCTTCCCTTCCGTCAGCCGTCATCTTCCTCCACCGAACTCCGCCGTAGCCCTGCGGCCGACCGTCGACCGTCGACTCGCAAAACCCTCTCCCTCCGCCTCCACGAACAGCCTCCGTCGCTCCAAGCCGCCGGCATGGATCTCACCGCCTACACCCCTTCGCCTCCGCCGCTCCGCACAACCCTCCGCCGCGAGCTCCACCGCCGGCCGAGCAAACCCTCTCCCGGTAGCCCGATCGAAACCCTAAATCGTCGGAGCTACCGATCATCTACCTCCGCCCCATCCAGCCTGGTCCACCGCACCGCCTATCTCCGCCTCGACCGTCGGCGTGCGCCGCCGCGACCCAGCTCACTTTCTCTCCTCCTATTACTCCGCTCCTCCCGACCAAACCCCCGCCGCGCGAGCGCGAGCGCACCGCCGTATGTCGCAAGAAACCCTCCCACGCGCTTCCCTCTACCTCCTCGTGGTGCCGCCCCACCAACACCGTGCGCCGCCGCTCTCCTCGCCTACAACCCTCTCCGATCCGTCCGCCCTCTCTCGCCCGCATCTCTCTCTCTCTCACCTCGATCTACCCTCCCGTTGGATCCAGCGTACAACCACACCACCCGCTTGCAATCGCGCGCCCACGCCGAGCACAAACCCCCTCTTGCTGTGCGCCGCGCAAGCCTCCGCCGCCGCGCCTGCTACTTCCCCCGTCGGCCGACACTGCTCCCCCTCCGAGCTCAGCTCTCACCCCGTCTTTATTTTCGTATTTGTTTCTCTCTTTACTCTTCTCTCTCTTCCTGGGGAAGAGATAAGAGTTTGGTTGTATAATAATAATAATAATAATAATAATAATAATAATAATAATAATAATAATACTAATAATAATAATAATAATTATTATTATTTTATTGTTATTATAATTATTATTACTGTTATTATTATTATTATTTCTATTATTATTTCTATTATTATTATTATTATTAATTCTTAGCTAGTTATCATTAAGACATATATGATATAGGTTCCCTAGTTAGTATGATAAATATTATGATAGTATCTACATATTTTTAGTTTATTGGTTAATTCTAAAAATTAGTTTGTAAATGTTTTATTTATTTTTTAGTATTTTTGGTAAGGTTATTAGGCCTGACCCAATATGTAATTTCAAAACTTTGGATTAGATTTTTAAAATATTTTTTTAATATTCTATACATTTTTGAACTATAGTTTTAACTAGAAATTATTTTCACAAACTTAGGATATTTTAGTTTAAAAATGATTCTTATATTTTGAAATTTTTACTAAGTAAATTATAGTTTTGGCCTTGAGTTAACCTAAAAACATATTATCTTTGATATTTTTAATATACAGTTTTTTGGCCTTCTTTAGTTTTAACCCTAAAAACACTTTTAATTTTCTTTATATTTTTCTAAAAACTATTTTATCTTTAATAATTTCTAGCCTTTTGGAAATATTTATTTTGACTAATAGAATATATTTTTATAAATATTTTATCGTATATATTATTTTTCCAACCTCCTTCGATTTTCCTCCAGTCCGTGACTAAGCCCATTATTCCAATTCCCTTTGCCAATTCCAAACTACCTTATGTCGAACCCAACTAATTTGACCCTTCTGGACCCAATGGAACCATCCGTGTCATCGTCCGAAATCACCTTGCATAGTGGTTGCACCGAAGTCGCAGTTCATGCCACCTTGATCATCGTAGCACACCAGGCGTTCTACCAGGCAAGACACCTTGCCATTTGCTGTTTATTTATTTTAGCTCATATTTTATGCATTAATTATTTTCTTTATGCAAAATAAACTGTTATACATGGCATAACCTGTTAGAACTTACTGTTCATTTATATTCTGCTATGTATTATTTTTCTTACACATTAAACCTAGATTTAAGGGACCACCTTTGTGTGTTGCATTCATGGCCTTGACACGTTGTACCACGAAGTTGTGTGTCGCATATAGAACACGAAAGTGCGTGATTGGCTGGCCACTAGTACGTACAAGCCGTGCGATAGAAATAACCGCTAATAGAAATTGCATGATTAGTTTGACTTAGCGGTTATAGAGGTTTACTGTTGTGGATACAACAAAGTAGGCATTGGGCGAGGAGGACAATTCCTTAGCATATGGGCTTCGATGCACTTCCCTTGTTACCCGGACTCTCCGCTGGAGATACGGGGTTGATGACCCATGATTACTGACGGCCACTGACGATTCTACGGAACGTCATGCTCTTACTGATGGGGCCTCTGGTGCCCAAGGGGGGACTATGCCGATCCTATTCAGCCAGGGCCCATGCGTAGGAAGGGTTGTTCTTAACTACATTTCACTTAGAACGGTTAGGTACCTTTATCCGTTAGGTACGAGTACTTTTGGTTTGGGTACTTGTATCTGACCGTGGCTTGGAACAATAACTTGTCGCGAATTAGTTCGTCACATCTTGTCCTTATTTGGTTGTAGGTGTGACTTACTACTTTGATGAGAAGGTATTGAACCTTGTTGGGGTCCGGATACCATATTGGATTCTTAGCATGAAAAGATACGTCGTCGTGAATTAGTTTACCATCTCCTGTCCTTGTTTGGTTGGGGCGATGGTACGCTCGTTCAGTAGGTGCGTATTGGACCATGTTATAAATTCAATTAACTTATTTATTTGAGCAATATTTATTCAGTTTATATGGCATGATATTATGTGTCTTGTTACGTCCCTCTGAGGACCTGGTTATCTCTCCAGGTGTGTGCTATTGTCTTTCGCAGGTGTTCTAGCTCTAGCCGTGATCATCGCTTTTTCCTCGAGGATGATTGCATTTGGATCATCTTCACTTTGCTCGCCAAATTTATATCTTTTCTTATGTTTTTTTCCTTACTTGTTGGTAGTGGATTTGTCTCCGCCCAACATATTGTATCAAGACAAATTCATTCTCATTATATGATATCTTTTATTCATTTATTCTGTGTGGATGAGATTAGTTATGGTTCTACTGCATTTACAGCTTATGTATTCATACGAGGTTTCTATATATTGGAGTGTAGTTCGTACGAATACAGCTGGCATGTCTACGTTCCTAGTCCTACGTATTTTGAGACTGGGGCGTTACACATAATCTATTCAGCATAAGTCATTTAGCTGATCATGGTTATGGCATCAACTTTGGCAAAAACAAATGTACTATAGTTGATAGCTCAACTGGTAGTACTATCTTTGAAGGTATCAGGGAAGACAATATATATGTTTTCTAATTGTTGGAAGAAACTAACATTTCAGGTAGATGCTTAATAGCTAAAAGTGATGAGAGTCATCTGTGGCATATGAGACTCAGTCACGCAAATATGGACATAATCTCAAGATCATCCACGAAGAAGCTAGTACGTGGTTTACCGGACATAACATTCAAGAAGGATTCGGTATGCAGCCAATATGAAAAGAACAAAGCTACCAGATCCATATTCAAGTCAGTAAATACAGTATGTACTACTAGACCTCTACAATTGCTACATATGGACTTATTTGGTCCTAGCAGAGTTGCTAGCCTCGGAGGTAAGTTATATGTTTTTGTAATTGTAGATGATTACTCTAGATACACGTGGGTATACTTTTTTACACGCAAGAATGATACAGTATCTGAATTTGTCGCCTTTTGTAAGAAAGTACAGAATAAAAAAGGTTACATGATCACTCGTATTAAAAGCGATCATGGAGGCGAATTTGAGAATGCAGAGTTTGAGCAATTTTGTGACACACACGATTTTGTACACGAGTTCTCCTGCCATAGGACTCCACAACAAAATGGAGTTGTGGAACGTAAGAACAGAACTCTATCCGAAATGGCCAGAGTAATGTTAAACCAGTTTAGTCTACCCAAATATTTCTGGGCTGAAGCTGTCAATACAACTTGTTTTGTTCTCAATAGAGTTCTAATTCGACCCAAATCGAAGAAGACTCCATTTGAGTTATGGTTTGATAGAATTCCATCAGTTTCATATTTTAGAATATTTGGTTGTAAATGCTTTATTCTTAATACAAAAGATAATTTGGGAAAGTTTGACGAAAAGGCCGATGAAGGTATATTTTTAGGTTATGCGGCCAAGAGCAAAGGATATAGAGTCTTCAACAAACGAACTATGATCATCGAAGAATCAATCAACGTCACCTTTGATGAACTGAATCAAATGACTATCGATGACAATGACAAAGATCTAACTGTACCAAGCTCAACACCAGCTGATTCTCTACCAAGCTCAGCACTAGCTGATCCTCCTAGAGAAGATCCAGGAACCAGCTACCTTCAGAGTCTGCCGAAAAGATTGAAATTTACGGCTGATCATCCAAAGGATTTGGTAATTGGTGATATTACCACAGGTGTAAGTACTCATACATCCAGTAGAGATATTGTTTTTAGTGTTGCATTCATTTCACAGCTAGAACCCAAAACTATTGATGAAGCATGTAGTGATAATTTTTGGATAGATGCTATGCAAGAGGAATTAAACCAATTTAAACGGAATCAAGTTTGGAAACTTGTTCCCAAGCCTATTGATCATTCGGTCATTGGCACCTATTGGGTATTCCGAAATAAACTAAACGAGAATGGTTTAGTAACTCGTAATAAGGCTCGACTCGTAGCTCAAGGATACAATCAGGAAGAAGGTATCGACTACGATAAGACTTATGCCCCAGTTGCGAGATTAGAATCCATTCGTATGTTATGTGCATTTGCATGTTTTCATAATTTCAAATTATTTCAAATGGATGTCAAGAGAGCATTTTTAAATAGTTTCATAAAAGAAGAAGTTTTTGTAGCACAACCTCCAGGTTTCACAGATTTTAAATTTCCTGATCATGTTTTCAAGTTGAAGAAAGCTTTGTACGGTTTAAAACAAGCCCCTCGTGCTTGGTATGATCGTCTAAGCTCTTTTCTACTTGATAACGATTTTTCAAAGGGCAAGGTTGATACTACTTTGTTTATTAAGTCTTTTAATGGCAAGCTTCTCTTAATACAAGTCTATGTTGATGATATTATATTTGGATCTACTGATGAATCTCTTTGTCAAGAATTCTCTAAGTGTATACAGAATGAGTTTGAGATGAGCATGATGGGAGAGCTTTCTTTCTCGGACTGCAAATCAAATAAACTGACAATGGGACATTCATAAATCAAGCCAAGTACACAAAAGATTTGCTAAAGAAGTTTGATCTGGACAATGTCAAACCTATTGGCACTCCGATGGTAACTTCAACAAAGCTTGATATTGATGAACAAGGCAAGCCTGTCGACACACGTAAGTATCGAGGTATGATCGATAGTTTACTTTATTTAACTGTTAGTCGTCCAGATATTATGTTTAGTGTTTGCCTATGTGCACGTTTTCAAGCTAATCCAAAGGAATCACATCTGTGCACAATTAAGCGTATCTTTCAATACTTTAAGGGTACTTCTTCTGTTGGCTTATGGTATCCCAAAACCAAGTCGTTTGACCTTATTGGTTACTCGGATACAGATTTTGCTGGATGCAAAGTTGATAGAAAAAGTACCAGCGACACATGTCATTTCTTAGGCAAGGCTTTTGTCTCATGGTTTAGTAAAAAGTAAAATTTTGTAGCCCCATCAACAACAGAGACTGTGTATATCGCCGCAGGACGTTGTTGTGCTCAGATTTTGTGGATGAAACAAACTTTAGAAGACTATGATTTATTTTTCACACACATTCCCATTTTATGTGACAACACAAGCACAATTAATTTGACTAAGAATCCAGTATATCACTCTCGTCCTAAGCATATCGAGATCCGACATCATTTTCTTAGAGATCATCATCAGAATGGAGATATTGACCTTGTATACATAGACACTGAGAATCAATTAGCTGACATCTTCACAAAACCTCTAGTAGAAGATCGTTTCAATTTTTTACGTCGAGAATTAGGAATTTTGGACGTCAATAATGTTAATTAATTTTGTTTTATGATTATATTTTCAATACGCAAAAACTGTGTTAGAGACAAGCCAATAAAGAGTCTGTCTGTCACCATAACTACGGTTGAAGCGAAGCGGTACTTAAGAGTTCCCCGGTGAACCTCCGCCAGCTGGGACAGTACTCCTACAGCTAATCTGAGACAGTCGCTGTGTAACAATATTTAATCTACAAAATAATATTAATTATATTAATTGAAGGTTGAAATTACTAATCTTTGAATTAAATTTTTGAAATGAGTCAATAAAAAAGAAAATGGCCCAAACTAACTAACAAAACCCCCAGCCGAATTCGGCCAGAGTTCGGACCGAATTCGGTCCGAGTTCGGTTAGTGGTCTCTGGTTATATAACCAAAACCCGAGAGCCTCTTCTTCTTCATTGCTTCTAAAACCACCTTCACAACAACAGCAGCCGCGCGAAAGCTCTCCAAACCCTAGTTCTTCACCACTTCATTTCTCCCAATCTACGTGGTAAAATCCATCCAAATTTTGGATTCGTGCAGAGATCGTTGTCCTCTACAGCATACTTGAATCTCGAGAGGTATAAATTCGTATCTCTCCTCCTTTCAAATTCGTGCATATTTACTTTATTTGCACAATACCGCCTAAGGGATTCAACCCCTTCAAGAGAAAGAAGACGACCAATCCTAGTGAGGAATGATCATCTTCAAATCCACCCACGGATTCCCTCTTTTCACCAGTTCAATCGAGCGATGGCGCGTTTGATGGATTTTATTTTTAAACCCTAGATCAAGCCCTTCTGTGGTATGGAGACTTCTCTATGAGATCCATATGCACAGGCGCTCCTATCAAATGGACTGTGTTTCCAGAACACCGCCCTTATTTTGAGACATTAGGGTTACAACACGTTGTTAAACTTTGTTTCCCGATAGCTACTAATGCCATTAGACTTTTCTATTACAATATCGTACTAAACACGTTTGACGTAAGTACTCGTATTGGCGGACTAGATATCGAGTTCAATGATGTCCTCTTAGCGAAAATCCTTGGTATTCCTAACGAGGGTGCACCACTTGATGATATCACTGAATTTGATTTCCCGACGGTACGACACTTGCTAGTTTCAAAGCTGAACTCTGTGCCCCTGATCGAGTTCGCTCTGGAAAGTTCAAGGCAAATAACTTGAACTTGTTTAGTTATGAATTACATCGCATCATCTACTCCACTCTCCTTCTGAAGTCTACTTCAAAGGATGATGTCACATCACTTGAGATGTCTGCTATGTATCATATTCTTAAGGGGATTCCTTTTTTTTGCTCCTAAGACTATTATCCAGATGATGGGACATTGTCGTGCAAGAGATAGAAATCTCTCTTATGCGATAATTCTACCACGTATCTTCCAGCATTTTGATATTGATCTGTCAACTTGTACTCAAGACCCTGAGCCCAAGTCTCTTAAGCTATCTCGTTGTAGTATGACTGCTGCTGCTCCTCCTACTGCTCCACCTTCTCCACCTACTCAGCAGTATGCCATGACCTTTGAAGGCATATACCAGCATCTTTCTGATTTGCACGTCTCGATGACGGATATGGCCCACGAACGTGAGTTCCACGATATCACTCGTTATCAGACGATAGCAAATTCTCTAGCTGATCTCCGATTTGCTCAGACTGGACATTCTGCCAGTTCTATTCCTAGAGATCCAGCCTTTTCTGGTTACCGCTGTGAGGATGAGGCTGTTCATGACTACTTTTAGCCCGGCAACGCATATGATTGGTATCGTTCTGATCGTGCCCCTACTCGAGACTTTGTTGGTGAGTTTTACGATGGCGCCCCTCCTCACTCTTCTGGCGCTGGTACTTCTGGAGCTGGTCCTTCTGGACATGCCGATCATGCTGATGATGATGATGAGGAGGAGATGTGATGATGATATATTAGCTGATTTTGAGACTTAGCTATTGTCTATTGTACACTTGGAAATGCTCCGACATTCCAAGTTTCTTTCTTTCTAGTTTTTATGTTCATTTCTTTTGAGGACTTGTACTGGATATTTCTTGATGTCTCTTGATCATCATTTTATCTTTATGGGATGCGTAGTTTATCTTTCACATCAGTTTATTTATTTATTTATAGCATCTTCTATATTATAAACTGCCTGTGAAATAATTCTCTATTATATCTTGTATATTCTCACTGCATGAGACATTATTTTGCTATTATTTTAGTTTCTTCATTGTTTGTTTCTTATGCATTGATTGCGGGGGAGATTTCTCTTTTGCAATTATTTTTCTAAGTGACAACGGGGGAGAAAAAGGATCTAACTTTTTGTTTTGAGAAATAATACAGGGATTGAACAATTTTTGTGGTATCTTATCTCAAAAGATGTTATATCATTCATAGTTTGTCAATTATCAAAATGGAGGAGATTGTTGGCCCAATGGTCATATGGTCAAACTGATTTTAATAATTGATCAAACTCTGTCTCGATATATGGAGCTAATCAGGATATCTCGGACTCTTGGACACACTCAAGAATGACTATCCACTCAGTTCAAGACCGAAGTGTTGTTTGCCTGTTCGAGTCTGTATTTCTTTGAGCAATGTATTTTTTATTTTATTTGAGTCTAGAAATACTTTGTACACCGAGTCGTACTGGCAAATAGGCTATTCCAAAATGATTTCAAAATGTTTTTAAAATGTCCTTAGTTTTGAAAAACATTCGTATTTACAAAAGCTCCAAAAAGGTTTTCAAAATTCCCCAAAAACTAATTTTAAAAACTCTAACCTAACCCTGACAGAACTCGGCCAGAGTTCGGCCAGAGTTCGATTAGTGGCCGTTTTGTTTTTGAATTCCTTGGAACTTGGTCCTCCTGCAGTTGCGGATTTGACCAAGATTTTCTCATCGAGTTCTACCCGAATTCTGCCTGAATTCTGTCTTTGGAATCCTATAAATAGAGAAGGATTTCGATCATTTTAACTCACTCATTCACTTTCAATCTTCTCTCTACTCAAAGCCTACTGTCTTACAAAGAGTTTTTCTAGAGCTTTAATTTTCAGATCCCAAGCCAGTTACAATCCTCTAGTCGATTTGCTAGTGCGGTATGGTCTAGAAGTTTCAGAGTGATTGTAATCAGAAGACTTGATAGAAGAATACCTCTTCACAATTGAAGTTGGGCGAGTTCTTCGTATCAAAAGCTCGTGTTGTAGAAGTTGCAAGGACTTCGTAAGAAAACTTGCGATTTTGCCTATAGTAGATTCAACTGGTAGCAAGAGTTCTACCGACTGGACTAGTCCTCAACAAAGGGAAACCAGTATACATAGCTGTCTTTGCGTTTGTTTTCTTATCTCTGCCTTTACATTATTTAGTTGTGATTATTATTCCGTGATCTTGCTGCTAACATTTTTTAATTAGCATTATTCCACCGCCAACTCTATTCACCCCCCCTCTAGAGTATTATGCTTTACGATTTCGTTCCTACAGAGGTGACCTAGCCAATATGATTTTTTTCTCAGAAGAAAAAAATAAACATAACACAAGAACAACAGAACAAATTGATCAGTCAACAAGGAACAGATGGAATCGAATTTCAAGATAGTTATAAGAGACAATTACGGGAATGGAATAGAGAAAAACGAAACTTGCAGCAAGATCTCTAATGGTCTGTGCATCCTCGACTGTCCTGACGATAGCTCGCCCTGCTGGTTTTCCCTGGTCTGCTGATGATGCTGCATGAACCGCTGCTGCTAAGATAAATCGGAAATAATGGGAAAAAGTCTCTGTACAGACAGAGATGCACCTCCAATATAGCAGAAACGCCAACCTGAGCCGGCACAACAGGAGCTGCGATCTCGAGGCCCTGATGAACATGACGAGAGGTGGCCAGCCTCTCGATAGTATTCCCCGGACTGGAGCATGAGATCATGTCTCCATAACCATCATAAAGACATATCAAAACAAGAAGCAATTACTGCGAATGAAGCGAAAATTCAAAGGAGGATAGTTTATATTCAAGGGAAGACAATAAACAACAAATTTAGATAAAATGAATATGATTAAGAGTTTTCCTAGTGTGATTGAGTACCCTCAAAAATATCCTAATCCTACTGCAGGCTGTAGTGGTACTCTAGTTCGAATACCACTACATAAACTCGACCTGCATGGGCCACCACTAAAAATGTGTCACGACCCGCACCCTAAAGTAAGGGCACGAGACGTGGGTACGTCCAGCCTATGCCGTAGTGTCGGTGGTAGAACGCTGTCCTAGGTCAAACATCTAACAATATAAAGGTACATGTACAGTATATACTCTCCGAATGGAGGTGACATAGTAGATACAGTCTCAATCACAACTAAGGTAGAGCAAGATAAAAGATAGGTAAAATAAGAAATCCAAAAGAGATACACCAGATAGAAGTCTAAGTTTCTAAGATACACAAACCCAGAAAATATCTCAAAGCTCAATACAGTAATCCATAGAATAAATACAACTCAATACAACTGAAATAACTAACTATACAACCTCTACTGTGTCTCCTCTAGGCTAGCAGACAACCTCCAGGCTATCTGTAAAATTTATCAACAGGTCCAGTCAGGACAGAAGCGAGCACAATACATCTCAACAGATCATAGCAGGTTAGAAATATAAGCATGCAGTAGAGTAAGATACAGGAAACTGAAAAAAAGTACAGAATATAAACAGAAAGAGAACTGTAATAGAAATATCTACTATAAATAGAGAACTAACAGTGGCTAGTGAGTCAGAGTACAATATAGACATGTGAATGGCATAGAAGATTCTGGGAACTATACTATGGAGTGATTCTGGGAACTACACTACTTGGATATTATTCACATGTCTACTTTTACTCACCCGTACCCCAATCAATACACAAGGATCCATCCAGGTTATGTTATGATCCATGCAATAGCCCACAAGGGGTGATACATGGTAGGCCCATAAATGGGTGATGCTGGAAATGACCATAAATGGGTGATTCAAGGAAGACTTTGTGATCATGAGAGTACATGTCACAAGTGATTCAATGAACCATGAAGCATAGTGATACACAATATAAGTGAAACGCACAGAACATGTAGTATTCGATGCTCCCTAAGAGGATAACATCTCAAGAAAGGATCCATATAGTACTAATCCGTGTGACCAACGTGACAGCATCAAGTAAAGTAATCTAAAGCAGGAGAATAATTCTAACAGGATATAAAATGATCAAAGAATGTACTCGCCTGTATCCTGAGTATCTGAAGAATATCTACTGTCCGAGGAGTGGTGTCTGTCTCCTATAGAATAGTACAAGTCACAACATGTCTAAAATAAGGAAATAGACTGCTACAATGCATCTACATGATGTTTGGGGTCAATCTAGGCTAAAGTCAACCTTGGTCAACTCTAGTCCTCAATACTAGTCAAACTAGGTCAACTAGGTCAAGCCTAATCCCAGCAAGTCTCACTAAGCCTAACTAGTCTATCCTAGCAAGCACACAACAACACAAGGCTAAACAAGCCATCACTCACAACCATCTATATATATTTATCATATATATATACATCCAAAATAGGTTAAGGCATCTATAGATATTAGGCTATAACAAAGCAATATATATCATACAACAAGTCATGTATTGAGATGCTAAGAGATAGAGTGTGATAGTTTTAAGTGTCAAGTGTGCATGTGATACAACATGTGAAACTAAATCAGCATTAAGACCAATGTGTAAGTGTTAATACAAGTGTTTGCATTATCTAGATTCATATTTCCAAGAAAGGGCTATAGTGTACAAGTGTGTTCAGATTTTACATCAAGTTAAAGGGGTTGCATGGCTTGTCTAATATACATTCATTCATATCCCATATGCATGCATATTTCAGTTCAGGCATTATATCCATTCACATATCATTAAGTTGCATACATATACTTATTTTTATTACATACATGTTATTCATGTATATTACATACTTACATGCATCTATACATTATATACATTGTATACAACATGTAAAAATAGAAGAGAGAAAAAATGGGAAAAAAACTGAAAAGGAAAGGGAAGGGAAGGAAAATGTAAGAAAAAGGGAAAACAGTGGACATATACATGCTTGCATCATATATTCTACATTACCATACATGCTATCATTGTATATTGCATTATATTATTTATATATTATGCATTCATATCTATCATTACATGTATACCTTGCATTCATATCTAGCATTCATTATATACTTTCATGCATACATTGTATATCATTCTTTCATTCATGCATTTATGCATTTCTTACATAAATTATATTAATTGCATTCCTACATGCTTGTATTCAACTATATATATATACATTAATGTAAAGAGGATATATATCATATATATATATCATTTTATTCATCTAACATATCATATATTACATACTCTATATTCATTTAATATCTATACTACATAGGCTCATAGGTTACACAAAATGCATATATCGTATATTTACTCTTCTACTTAAAATCAATATTGTACCAATTGGGCCTCTACTTGTCACGATCCGCACCCTTTTTTTTTTAAAACGGATACGAGACGTGTCCAAGCCAGCCTACGCCGCAGTGTCGGCGGTAGAACGCTGTCACGGCCATGAAGATCAAATTCACAAATAATGCTCATTCACAAACTAATTTAATTTACAATATTCACAAGATTCACATTTGCAGAAAAATATAAACTTGTACAATGACTACAACGCATCTATCTAACTAGTCTCTAGGTTTTTCGTCTGCAAGTACCCCCGTATCTCTCATGCTAAGTGAGTCCACGGCTAACTTGAAAAATATGGTTTTCAGTCAGGAATGGAACGAGCACAATTCACTGAATGCAATTTCAAATAAAGAAGATGACTATAAAACAAAGGTTAGACATCAATTATGAGTTTTGAAAATAAACAAAAAATACAGAAAACCAATTGTAAATAAATAGACACAACAGACTTTCCCCAACTGCTAGAAGTACCTTTGATATATGATCGGTCTCGGGACAATTATGCGACACTGTCTACACTGTCTAAAGTTACACTGTCTACACTGTCTAAGTTATACTGTCTACACTGTCTAAGTTACACTGTCTATATTGTATAAAGCTACACTGTCTACAGAAAATATTACAATAAAGAAATACTGTCTACAAAATAATAATCACGATCTACACAATTTAAATACAGTAATAATCATGGTCTACACTGTCTACTTTGCAATAAATAAATCGCTGTCTACACTGTCTACAAGAAATAAATAAATCACTGTCTACACTGTCTATATTGTCTAAGGTCAGATCACACATCGTTGGTACTTCTCGTTCCCGACTCAACAATTTTAATAGAAAATAATCACATAACCAATGTCCAATCAATAAAATATAGTAAAAATCAATATCGAAATACAGACAATAAACTGTACTCGCCTGTGGTCCTCTGCTGGTGAAACCGACAGTCTGAACTACTCAATGTGCCACAATAGTCAAAACCCGTACAACAGTCCCCGGAAGCTGAAATAAATATTACCAATGTTCTCAGAATAGTCAAATTAGCTAGGATTGCCTGTCCTTAAGTCCAATTCTAGACACAGGGGCAAAACAGTAATTTTGGACCAAAACGATGTCCGTCGTTGGACCCGCTTTGCATCGAAAAGCGTGCCAGAGTCAATGGTCTCTAAAGTCGTCAAACTATATGACTACGGATCCAGTTTTCCGATACAAACCCAACCGTATGTCCAGAGTTGGATTACGGCGGGCCGTGCACAAAATCGCCCGTTGAGTGGGACCGTGGGGCCCGCAAAACGACGTCGGATTCAACTGTCTCAGAATTGGACCAAACTTGGCATACAGGACCAGAAACACGATATGGTTCTGTTGGCACAAGTTTCGTCTCGATCTGACGAGCGTACATAAAGTAATTGAGAAATTTGCAAAGTGCACGATACGGGGAATTTCGACGGATACGCATCAAATTCGTCGCGCACACGCGACCAATTTGAATTCCGTCAAAGCCCACACGACCACGAAGCCGTTATGCAGCTTTCGATCCTTTCGGTACGCGACCACGTCGTCCGGATTGGCATGACGCACGTCGTGTGGAGCATTTTCATGATTTTTAAAACAGATTTTTCGGTAACTTCGGAATCTGTTTTCTCGACACGAAGTCGATGAAATCAAATTCCGTAAAAAGGGAATTGAAGCCCTAGATGTTGTCTAAAAGTGCCTTCAAATAGTTTTCTAAAATTCCTAACATACAGATGATAAAATGCCTTAAAAGGTGGGCCTTTGGGACGGGTTAATGTCCTGTTTCGGACAGGTTTTTCATCGAACTTTAGGTCGATGTACTGGACAGGTTCCTCGGCTAAACCAAAACCTATTTGCTGGGATCTATCCTTGGTTATATTGGCTCTCCAAAACAATTTGCGGCTTCGAAAACTATTGAGCGAATAGGAAGAAAACGATGTTCGAAGGAGCATACCTCGCTGAGTACTTTCAGAGCAGTGGCTCTGTTTCCAGGCCGTGTGCGGCCTTGTTGTCGTCGGCCGACCCTCTGTCACCCCCAATTTTCAGAAACAGAGGTATTTTTATCATTTTACATTTTTGAATATTTTTAAAATTTATTTTATTATTTATGATATTATTTTGGGGTTGAAATTTATTTTATTATTTATGATATTGTTTTGGGGTTATTTGAGTCGGGTTCGAATTTCAACTCAATCCGACTTGAAACGGGGACCCGGGGGTAGTTTGACTCAAGTGGGACCCACACACTAGTTAGACATGGCCCACATGATATTAATTTTAGTCCACATGATAGAAATATTTTAGTTAGAGGTTAGACTAATTATTATGGATAAGGTTAGTGTGATTAGAGACTTTAGAATGACTAATTTAGCCCCAACCAATTAGCCCTTTCCTAATACTCATAAAATAGGTTAGTGGGGGCATTTTAGACCTTACCATAATAGGACAAATAGCCCCATATGGCCAGCCACTTTGTGAGATGATAGGCTCAAGTTCATTTCATTATTCTCATTCACACTCTCTCTCTTGTTCTTCCCCAAATTCCTAGAGAGCAATCCCTAGCAATTTCTCCACCAAATCCTTCCATTTTGCCACCAAATCTTCTTCTTTCCTTCTCCATTCTAGCCAAGGAGGAAGCTACCCAAGTTTGGGAGGATTCGGAGCTCGTTCGTGTCCTTTTGGAATCTCTACGTGTCGGTGTCGCTCCGGGAAGGCTTTTCTTCGATTCGATCTACCGGGAGGTATAAATCCCTTCTTCTTTTCATTTTCTCATACATATAGGTCTATTTTGAACCCATAGGAATGACCCCCATGGTTGTATCTCCATTTGTGTCCATTTCGTGTCCATTTGGAGGTCATAGGAGTGTCCTTTGTGTTGTGGTTGTGTCCATGTGGGAAAATCCCAAATTTGGACACACTATGTGTTGTTGTTATGTATGAATGAATTATTACATGTTTAATCTCATATTTTTGTATTGGAGATGTGTTCTATAGTGTCTCATATATATATATATATTAGTGTAGAGAGTGAGTTCTTGATATATTATGTTATATACTTGTGTTCTTTTGTCTCAAACTACCCAAATCCGTCATGATTTTTATCCACGTTTTTAATTTCAGCCCTAACTTAGAAATGTCATAACTTCTAGCTAAAAGCTTGGTTTAATCTTCCGTTTTTTTTAAAAGAAGCGTATTGAAATTAGCTTTCCAAAAATATATATTAATAGGCCTAATTCTTTCTGTAACTTTCTGGAGAATTATTTGAGTGTCAGCTGTACGAAAGACAAACGCGTTCTCGGTGTTTTCGCGATCCCGGGAGTTTTCGGAAATGAAAACGCGATCCGTTTAAAGTTTCGGAAAGCTAACACATAGATCTATAACATACTTTAATCCTAGATTTTAATTCATGCTGAGATAGTACAGTATTGATTATTAGTAGGAGTTACTATTCGGCATATGCATTTTGTGCACCCTTATGTGTAATATAATGTTCTATTTGATTTTAACCCATGTTAATGTATATACATTATATAATTAAATAGAGAATGCAAGCATGAGTAAATGTTTAAATAAATGATGTATGAGGTGTAAGTATCCTATCTAATGTAAGCATGTATAAGTATGGCTTGTAATGAATATGTAGGTTCCATAGTATGTAATGTATGGTGCATATAGTTGTACAAGAGAATAAATGAATGATGAATAAATGCAAGCATGAATATAATATAATAATAGATGTAATGTATGCAATATACAAGTTAATGAGATGTAATGTTCTATGTTAACATAAATCCTATATTACCTCATGTACCCCTTACACTATGTAGACACTATCACACTTGACACTTTGTTCACTTACACTTTGACACTCTTTGATATGTATATACTATGTATGCCCATTTAACCCTCACTTGCCCCTTTGCCATGTTCACATACACACACATAGCCTCTTAAATAAGTATTTATGAATACAGTTAACTTAGCTATGTATATATATTATATATTTGTTAGCATATTGTGTTGTAATATATAAGTTTATATAATCATTTGAAATGCCATGATTATAGACCTAATGTTGAATACCAATATATGCATGTGTATATATGTGTAGACATATATAGTTTAAAGTAATAGATTACCTAGTGTATATCCAATGTGAATTTTTGCCTATTTGAGTATTGAATAATTGCATGCTATATAGAGTTGGGTGTATGTTGGCTTGTATAGCCTTGTATTGATGTGTGCTTGCTAGGATAGTCTTGGTTAGGCCTAGTAAGACTTGCTGGGTTAGGACATGACCTAGTTTGACCTAGTTTGACTAGTGCAGTTGACCAGAGTTGACCAAGGGTTGACTTTGGCCTAGTTTGACCTAGATTCATGTAGAATGTATTATAGTGCTTTATATTACCCTTCTGGACATGTTGTGACTTGTGCTGTTCTAATTAGGAGCCAGACACGTCTCCTCGGACAGTATCTTTACCTTGGACATTCAGATATCAGGCGAGTACATTCTCTGATCATTTCATATCTTGTTTAGGATTATATTTCCTGCTTTAGATTACTTTACATGATGCTGACACGTTGGAAACACGGATTAGTATTATATGGATCTTGTTGTGCGATGTTATCCCCTTAGCGGATACATCGGGTATTCGTGTTCGTGTACTTTATCGTGAGCATCGTGTACTCCTTGTATTCGTGATATTCGTGTACAAATCGTATGAAATCGTGTATACTCATGTATTCACATGATCTCGTGTGCGACTATACTTTGTGTGTAATAACATAACTTAACTAGATCCTTGTGTATTGATTGGGGCGGGGGAGTAGAAGTGGTTATGTAATCAATCCAGTAGATTACTCGTGTACAACCTCTGTAGATTACTCGTGTACAATATCGTGCCGTTTATATCACCATCTTGTGCTCTGAATCACTAGTCACTATTAGTTCTCTATATGTTGTATCTATTTATTTACAGTCTCCCTTTTTTATCATGTTATTTCTTCAGATCTTGTATTTTACTTTACTGCATGATTATATTTTCTAACCTGCTATGAACTGTTGAGATGTAATGTGCTCGCTCCTGTCCTGACTGGACCTGTTGATAAATTTTACAGATAGCCTGGGATTGCCTGCTAGCCTAGAGGAGACACAGTAGAGGTTGTTTAGATAATTATTTTATTTTGTCTGGAGTTGTATTTACTTGTGGATTACTGTATTTGAGTTTTGAGATGTATTTCTGGGATTATGTATCTTAGACACTTAGACTTCTATCTCCTGTATCTCTTCTGGATTTCATGTTTATCTATCTTTATCATTCTACCTTAGATTGTGATTGAGTTGTACCGCTGTGTTGGCCTCCTTATGGAGAGTATTCATATTATACTAGTTATAGTTCATGACCTAGAACAGCGTTCTACCGCCGACACTGCGGCATAGGCTGGGCGTTGTTACGTACTCGTACCCTCACGGTGGGTGAGGGTCGTGACACCCTTGGCCATCATGCGGCGGCGCGCGCGCAGGGAAGAGGCGCCCAGGCTGAAGTCGAGGTTAGGGTTTCGTTTTGGCTCTCGATCCTCCTTTTATATATTATATTTTCGGTACAGACTCTTGTCGAGCGGGGGGGGGGGAGTTCTTTACTGCTGCGAACGGTTCGGCAGGTGGGCCTGGCCCGAGCTCGGCTTGGGCCGGGATTGGTTGTTTCTTCTTTTTTTTAATCCCTATTTCTATCTATATATTTATTCGTATATGTATATATGCACGTATACGTATACGTATATTCACACATACAGTTTACATATGTATATATACCCATACATATATATAATAAATACATTGATATACCATATATTTATATTTTTACCTACTCATATACGCCTTTATGTATATATATCTATATATACATATATATTCACGTATATAATATATATATTCATATATAAATACACAAACACTCATAATATATAGATATATATATATATCCCTACACTCACACATGTATATGTATATATTTACAATATAACAAAACTCTAAAATCTAAATAGATAGTTTAATAGAAATACAATCTCAATATCAGCTATATATATATATATATATATATATATATATATATATATATATATATATATATATATATATATATATATATATATATATATATTTTTATGTTATATAGAAAATTAGGCTTATATATATATATATAAGCCTAATATAACATATATATATATATATATATATATATATATATATATATATATATATATATATATAAAATATATATATATATATATATATATATATATATATATATATATATATATATATATATATATAGAAATGTATTTATGTTATATGGAAAAAAAAATATATATATATATATATATATATATATATATATTATATATATATATATATATATATATATAACCTAGACAATTTCCATAAAATCCAACATATTTGTTAAGGAGAAATATTTACTATAATATTAAATAAAATATTATTTCTAATAACAAGCACATATAATATATTATTATATATGTATAACAATTGTTCCTAGAATTGTCTCCAAAATTACCAAGGTAAAATGCCAATACAATATGTGTCTATGCTGATGTCTTTGGTCACACTGCAACACCTCATGGGCCTTGGGCTTGGTTTGGGCCCAGTCGGGACTAGTTTGGTATAACCGAATTTTCTAAAAGTCAAGATATTAATAAATAACTAATTAAATCATTTATAGGGATTAACTCGCAACTTGGCCTGGTTTTCCTAGTTAGGACGTCACTATGTCTCGACATTCCTCTACCATGGTTAAACACTAGTCAAGGCACGCTACTGTACTATCCGTGCCATTATTTCTAACCGTCTTGTACTTCAAAACTCCACCGTGGCTAAAGTCATCTACCGTAATAATTAACTAAATAATTGTTTAAAGAAATCTAAAATCACCATTAAATCAAATAAATAAATAGATAAATTATTTCAAAAAATTATCAGGGAAGGGGAGCTACAAATCTACCCACCTTAAAAAAATTTCGTCCTCGAAATTCTTATCCATAATTATTCTTAAAAATTCAAAAGAAAGTCTACATTAACCTTAATCTCCTAGATTTTAATTCCTCAAAAATAGTTTATATCCTTCTCATTGGCCATTTTGGCAACTACAAACTCCCGAGGACTTCTACCCACCTTTGGTCACACTACTCCCCAAACTAAAATCTTAAAGTCTTCTAACTGGTTGCTAACAATCCTACCAACAAATATCTACTGCATATGGCACCTATATCCTCTCCTATCTATCAAGCAATCCAAAAATCAAATTTACACAAGTTGCTAAGAAGTATTGGTAAATTCTAATAAGTAAGACCATTCGTCACTCTACAATAGGAAGGACAGGAAGATAGGGAAAATAGTCGAGAGCGATTATGAAGCTCCCAAAGCGGTAGAGGATAACCAATGATGTAGACAGAAGGAAAGTTTATAAGCGCTTGTCTTATTTGCTAGATTGTGCTACTCTAGTCCAGTCACTTGCTAAATCGAAGAACTCTTCGTTACTTAGAGTGGCCTGCAATCCGTGCAATACCGAAGTCTCGTTCTCAAAATTCTATTTCAAACAAGGTTTTATAATAGAACGGAATTTGAGAAATCAAGATTGTGGTCTTAATGGGTTCTCTATTTGGACATCAGTCGTTGGTTGGATGAATATTGGGTTTCAATCTACATTGAATGGACAAGATCCTAAGGTAAAATTATTCTACTAGATTAGGGTAACCTAGAATAGGTTTCAGTCCAAGTGATTGAACTAGTTGCTAGTCAGGTTGGTTAGCTAGGTCCCTAAAGCTCAAAATGTGACTTCAGTGACTTTGTGTTTAAGGAGCACAAGAGGCCTCTATCAAGTGGCACACTAGTGGTATGTGTAGTGGGCTTCGAGTAGATCACAACCATATATTGGGTTGAAAGAATTTGGTCGGGGTTGAGGTTCTAACGGGAGTCGGAAAGTATACCGGTATTATGGTAAGG
Organism: Iris pallida; assembly: GCA_029216955.1. Taxonomy (NCBI): domain Eukaryota; kingdom Viridiplantae; phylum Streptophyta; class Magnoliopsida; order Asparagales; family Iridaceae; genus Iris; species Iris pallida. Next base: position 12,452,092 of record JANAVB010004797.1, read on the forward strand.
GTTAAAGCTAGTCCTTCCGTCTTGAAAGTCGTATCATAAAAATAGGGTACAAGGGAACGTGTTTGAGTGGGACATGATATGCCTAGATGAAGGTGGACTTGTCTAGGTCATGCATGTGAAATTTGTTGGAAGGTAACAGCTGGTCTCGTGCTCCGAATATTAATGGCACGGCCGGGGACACAAAATGATCTAAATGGAAAGTGGGGGTCCATGGGGCACTAATTATCATCCTAATAGGAATTATTCTAATCAATCGGTAATCCTCGTACATCCTAAAATTTTAAAAGTTTACAGTCTACCCACCTTAGGAGCTAGGCTATGGTTTCAGTAATAATAAGGTTAGAGGGTTCCCAAAGTCCAGATACTGTACCTCTACTCTCGTTAACGAAGAATAGGGCACGGTGTAACGGGATACGTTAGATATAAGCCAAGTCAATGATCGTTCCTCAATAATTGGAAAAACGAGTGTGTACAATGACAAATGGTCGATAAAATAGAACGATCTACTCGTCCACAGTATACAAGTTTCCGATGGGGTAACCAAGTCCAAGGCACAACCTAAGAAAAGATTTCTAACAATTGAGTCAAGAAATTCTATTTGTTCAAACTTGCCAGACTATGGTCACAAGGGTTGTAGTGATCATGTATTTGCTGTTGACAACTGGTAGATCATAATATGACAGGGTATTTAAGCTATGGTATTGGCTAAGCTATTGACTGTGGTGTTCCAACACTAGTTAGGTCTTAATAATAAAATTTACATAACTAGAGTAATATTTGTTGGAAACCAATCTCGGGATGAGCGTCACGGTAAATGATTACTCTATTGTCCACTCCTCTCATGTCTAACTGTAGGCTTCGGTCAAGGAAGGGTTGGTTCAAGGCTTAAGGGTTGCTAGTTAAGGCAAGCTTCCAGCAAATAATTAGAGACTCATAACATTTGGTTTCTTGAGAATATATAGTCTCCTAGGTTGGCATTCTGACTAAGGGTAAAACCCTAATCATTCTCAAATTCAGATGGCTAGAAGGTCCCGATAACAGTTTGGGGTCAAGAGGAGAACGAGTAACTCAATCACATGGCTGGCCGATGATAACTACACTTGTGTATACAGCTACCATAGCCATGGGGACACTCGGTATCTTTCTACCAATTACGAGCCTCTGTCTTTTCCAATCAGTGAAAGACAAAAGTAATAAAGAGTTCAAGAAAGATGTCACTGAATACAATCACGTGATTCAAAGGCGAACGTATAATTCAAGAGGAATTGTCAAGCAGTCGCGGATGAGATCCTAGATACCTATATATCTCCATCCACGTAGTAAAATTAAACGAAGAGCGAACCAAATGCATCATGGTTGATCAGACTATAATACACTGATTCTGATTAGACAATAAGTTAGCAGGCGTCCCTGCTAAGCATATGTCTCTTGAATCAAGCTCGAGAACAGAGTGAGCTTGTAAAACTAGGCTGTAATAACAGCATTGGTCAAGATAGTCAAAATACGCGTACGCGAGATTTTGAAAGGAGGCACAAGTAGTTCAAGTTTTGTGAGAATCAAAACCTTATCCGGTGTCCTTGCTTACACGGTCATCCTACAATCTTCTTATCCGTAAAGCCTTGGTCGACTAAAGGGGTTATGGACTTCTAGATTCCATATTCTAGGTAACCTATTAGCGTCAATCAATATCCTCGTCAGTAAGTCACAAGGACTACAGAATGCTAGGTCGAGAGACACGCTACCCAACTTACAAAACTTCCACTAATATCGTCTTTGCATGGCATTGTCCTATCCTCTATGGTATCCCAAACTTGTAATCATGTTTGAAGTCCTTTCACCGTGGATTACGCCTCGTCCGTATACTCTGGCTGTGGTAAACCATTGGTTTCGTAACTCAACATGATACAAAATCGAACCCTTCTTAACTCTATCCCATATTGGCTCAAGGGTGTCTACGATCAAGAGGACCACTAGCTATAGTTTTAGCAATACTCTATGGCCTATATTTTCTTAAACCCATTTCAACTCTAGGGGTCGTGTCTCGCCAGTGCGCTGCTGGCTACAGTGTATCTATAGTCTCCAATATTCAATTAAATGGCGACAGTGCGCTGCTGTCCTGCCATTATGAGTTAACTAACATTCCTTTGACTATATCTGAAAATATTCATGAGCTTCTAGAGAGTCGAACAAGTTGACCATGAACTAGAGCGTAAGCATTTGTCTTATCAATCACAACCCTTAAAATAAAGGATTGAACAGGAAAGAAATATCTAAGGACAAAAGAAATACAACATTCTAATATCTATTCATTGTATATTCAAACCACAGAGGAAAACTTTTTGGATTGAAACTAACTCGAGGTTCGTATATGGGTAACATAATCAGAAATTGTATAAAAACACTAATCCTTAGGACAACTAGGAACTAAATGGGCCATTCGGACTAGGGTATGGGGATGATGCCTAAGGGGTCAAGAGAAGGAACTGAACAATTTATCAAGGTTAGATTATCAATCCTAGGAAATCCGATCTCACCAAGTGAATAATCTATTCACATTGGATCATATCGTCATATCAAGAGGTAATAGTGTACCTATGGGGATCTAACAAACTATCAAAATTAATAACTCCTCATCTAAATTGTATGGCCTATACTATCCATCGGTCAATTTGTGTAAGGGGCTCCTAGTCCTAGTCATTCTCTTAAATTAAATTAATTCTTGTTCGTGAATGAGCATGTTATAGTCGCAGGCTCGCAATAGTACAACTAACTTAAGTACCATCACGAGTTCGCATGATTTGCGAAATCGACCTGTATGGACTGCCACAAAAACTTGTCACGACCCGTACCTATTTTTTTTAAAACGGATACGAGACGTGTCCAAGCCAGCCTACGTCGCAGTGTCGGCGGTAGAACGCTGTCACGGCCATGAAGATCAAATTTACAAATAATGCTCATTCACAAACTAATTTAATTTACAATATTCACAAGATTCACATTTGCAGAAAAATATAAACTTGTACAATGACTACAACTCATCTATCTAACTAGTCTCTAGGTTTTTCGTCTGCAAGTACCCCCGTATCTCCCATGCTAAGTGAGTCCACGGCTAACCTGAAAAATATGGTTTCCAGTCAGGAATGGAACGAGCACAATTCACTGAATGCAATTTCAAATAAAGAAGATGACTATAAAACAAAGGTTAGACATCAATTATGAGTTTTGAAAATAAACAGAAAATACAAAAAACCAATAGTAAATAAATAGACACAACAGACTTTCCCCAACTGCTAGAAGTACCTTCGATATGTGATCGGT
>JANAVB010004797.1:12460409-12462845 GCA_029216955.1 Iris pallida
CCATCGAGCTCACCAGATCTCGTAGATATCCTGCTCCACCTCTGCCTCCTAGGCTCAACCTGCTCCAGATGTTGGTGCTGAGGTCCTCCTCCTGATGCTGCTCCAGCTTCTTCAGCCCCTGCTCCGGGATTCGATCCAGGATTCTATCAGAGATTTGATGACTTTGTTGCTCTATCTGCGCAATATCATCAAAGCTATCTTGACTCGGAGTTTCGCCACATCTACCAGCTCAGGTTGTTGCAGAACGGGATTGCGGATCTTCACTGGAGTCTCTCTCAGGATCCAGCGCAGTCACTATCCTTCCTCACCCAGCTTCACAGGTCCTGGTTCGGAGATGAGGCATCTTTTTCTTACTTCGATCCTACTGCATCTTACTTTTCTCCTGATGTCCTGGCGATGATGACCCCACTATGTGATGCGGACTCAGCTAATGGATAGTGGATAGGATGTTGGTCGATGATCTTTGCTATATGTAGTTTTTATTTTGTTATGTCTAAACTTCTTAGTTAGACATATTTAGTACTTTATGATTGTATCTTTGCACTTTTAGTGAGACATTTCAGTATTTATGCCAGTACTAGTTCTCTCTTTATGCTGTATTTATGGATCTCTTTAGCTTCACTTTGTCTATTTTTGTTGTAAATGTTGGCTTCACACATTACGGGGGAGCCAAAGTTATTTTTTTTATGTTGACAAAGGGGGAGAACCATACCAAAAATTAAATCAACAACATACAACCAATCCAAAACAAAACCAACCATCTTTTTTTCAGGTTTTTTTATTTTTGTTCTATTTTTTAAGATATATTTTGGTATAGAATCAAGTTTGTCAATTATCAAAATGGGGGAGATTGTTGGCCCATTCTATGGTCACCCGATTTTAATAATCGACATGCACTTAAGTCAATACACAATATACAACTTCTGCTAATCATTCAAGGATATAAATCAATATAAACGAGCGTCATACTGCATCATCAAGCATATATATCATCAATCTGAAGATACTTTCAATGGGATTCAGTTCGAGTCATTTTACATTTATTCTGTATTAACTTTATTGAGTCTAGGACTTAAATTGTAAATCGACTAGGTAATACTGGTTAGGTTAATCTAAGTCCAAATTTCTAAAAAGCCTACCTATTCCTATTTCATCTTTACAAAATGTTCAAAATTATTTTTTGCAAACAGTTTTGACAAATATTCGAAATTCCATTGACAGAACTCAAAACGAGTTCGGCCCGAGTTCGGTCCGAACTCTGCCCGAGTTCGGTCTGTTTGAATTCAAATGTCAGTTGCCTCCAAATCTACATGTAACGTATATATGCAAAATATTGCATCAGAACTTGCCCGAGTTCGGTCCCAGAAAAACCTATAAATAGGAAGAGTTTTTCATTTCAAATCACTCATTCATTCTTCATATTCTCTTCTCTACTCAATAAGTGTTTTCAATCGTTCTAAAGCTTTCAAATCACACATCTACTTCTCTTAGCCAAAAGCCAGGTAATATCTTTGTTGATCTAGAGTCTTTTGGTGTTCAAGAGTTGTAAAGAGGTTATTCCAAGTACAGCAACTATCTTTGTCGTGGAGCCGGTCGTGCGCTCGTCACCAAGCACGATGTTGTGAAGTTGGTCTTGCACTTGTCACAAGCACGGTGTTGTAAGAGAATGCAAGCTCTAATTAGCTTGTGTCTTAGTGGATTAACATCGAGCAAGAGTACTCGAGACTGGATTAGTCCTCTCAAGGGATACCAGTATACATCGCTGTGTCACTGAGTTTCATCTCTCTATCTCTTGCTACATTTATTTACTGTCTCTTATTTACTGCCATAGTTATAACTTCAAAATTTTAAATTGGTGATTATTTTCTGCTGCACACACATACATTCACCCCCCTCTAGAGGTGCTCAACGGTCCTACAGTTTCTGCAGCTTCTCACTTCTTCTTCTTCATTCTTCTCTTCCCCTATCTATCTATCTATCTATATCTATCTATCTATCTTTTATCTATCTATCTTACCTATCCATATCTCTATCTATCTATATCTATCTATCTATCTATATATCTATCTATCTATCTATCTATCTATCTATCTATCCTCTCTATCTATCTATCTATCTATCTATCTATCTCTCTATCTATCCTCTCTCTCTATATATATATAAATATTATATATATATATATATATAGATATATCCATGAACACCCACACACAACATACATACATACATGCATACTACCACACACACCACACTACAACACACTAACACAGTTCCCATATAATATACACACATACACATACACATACACATACACATATACTCCTAAACGACCCAAAAACCTTATCCGAATACCCAATCCTTGCAATTCTAACCCTCTAGGCCTAGACACGTGCCCACACAAGCAATCTAACTCGCACACGCGAGCAGAAATGAGAA